>PVJX010012602.1:0-49852 GCA_004027295.1 Dolichotis patagonum
ATGCACATTATTCATGGTTCAATTTAAGCTCTTTTACTCTCTTCAAGTCCCAATAAAGAGATGCACATCT
The DNA here is from genome assembly GCA_004027295.1 of Dolichotis patagonum. Lineage (NCBI taxonomy): Eukaryota > Metazoa > Chordata > Mammalia > Rodentia > Caviidae > Dolichotis > Dolichotis patagonum. Next base: position 71 of record PVJX010012602.1, read on the forward strand.
GCACAGTACACTGTATCATCTCATCATATCCGCTTGCTGGAGATTTGCATACATCTGAAGCTACAGACAACGATCTGCAGGATGTGAATTCTAGATACTGACAACAGTACTGATGTTTGGGGCAGGATAAGTCTTTGTTGGGGTGGGAGGCTGCCTTGGACGCTGCAGGATGTTTAATTAGCTGCACCCTTGGCTATATGCATCCTTCCTGCCTCAAGAGACAGGCCAATCTCTCAGGTCAAATCTGATTCCAGTCCTGAGATTTGGCCAGTGCTTGCAGCGGTAAGTGCCAAATCCTCCTCCTTCAAAGTCCTCTCAGTAGTGGTAGAGCTTTCTCATACTCTTTCATGCACAGGAATCATGGGAAATTTTATTAAAATGCAGATTCCGGCTCAGTAGGTCTGAGACGGGGCTCAGGATTCTTTACTCATGCTCCTGGTGATAGGAACACTGCTTACCTCCAGAGCAGACATTGAGTAGTAAGATTCTACACAGCACTGGTTTAGTAAAAAGGGAGATCCAGGTGGGAAAACTTGTCTGACATTCAGGCCCCAGGGGCCCCAGAATCCTCCTTGAAAACGATGCTGATTGCAAAAATTAAGTAAAACAATGGCGGTAAAGCAAGAAACTTAGCATCTGGCACTCAGAAAATGCTACTCTTTCCCCACTTCCTCCTTAACTGCTACCACCATACCCAGAAACCTCATCTAGGCATCCTTGGGGATTTCGGGGAAATTCCCCAGAAGAGAAAACTCGGTACATTCTGAATGAGAACTGGCAAATCATTCCTGTCTTCACACCACATCTGCTGTCCTTGGAGACTGTGGATTGTTTTGGTAATGAAGCATCGGCTGAGCAGAATATTTTAAAACAATGTGCACACTGTGAATGCACAGGAAAGCAACACCTCCCTGCCCCCGGCCCATCCCTGGGCTGTGCTTAGCACCCAGAAAATGACACCAGACAGGAATCATCACGACACTTGGGACACGACCCAACCTTCCAATAAACTGTTCTAATAGCTTATTCATTTTCTCCCCAAGATGAATGAATTCTGCTTATCTCTAACAGTGTCAGAGGGGAGAGAACTCCTGCCACCCTCTGCAAGGATGAAATGTTGTGATGCAAAATACTAATTTGCCAAGCTAAATATAGCTTTGGAATTACAGAGCACATAAGCCATAGACCTGTGTGTGTGTTTGTGTGCGTGTGTCTAATACTAAGGACCAAACCCTAAGCTTCATTATCAAAACAAGCACTTCGCCAGTGACTATGACCCCAGCCCTTTTAAATTTTGACACAGGGTCTTGCTAAATTGCCCAGGGTGGCCTTAAATTTGCAATTTCCCAAGTACCTGGGATTACAGGCATGTGCTACCAAACCTTGATTTTAATGCACACGCAGAAAAAGATTATGAATCAGGGTCATTAAGTCCTTGGGTTTTCTAGAATATGAACTAAAATTTATTCCTTTGGGAAAAATTACTCCTCCAAGTCCTTGCATAAAAACAGTTAAATGAGGATGTTTTTCTCTGCAGGCTAGATTGAGAAAAATGCTCCAAAATAGGTCTCTGCAGCACTGCACTGTGGCCATGATGTCCAGGAGCAGAAGCGGAGACAGCCAGCTGGGCCGTCACTGGCCGCCACAGAGGTGCAGTTGGCCTCCTCCTCCGTGCTCCCCACACCTCGCCCAGGTGCTGCGCTCAGGCAGGCACTGCTGAACTGTGCACCGGAAACCGCTATCACAGGGCAACTGAAGACAGGATGAGGGTAAGGAGTGTCCTAGTTCTCCTCAGCCTTGAGAGATCTCAGCTCCAAGAAGTGTTAGCTCAGCTCCACAGGCTCACCACAAGCACCCTGCACAGGGCTGTAGGCTATGGACAGAATGGCCACCTCTTCTGGGAACTTGGTGTGGTGCTTGTACAATTCTATGCTCATGCTATTCTAATGCACAAGAGACCAAAATCCTGGAATCCTTGGCAAAATTCTCACGCAAAGCCTACACTCAACCAACCCAGGGCACTTTGGGCATGGTGGAGAAACTACCAAGTCAGTGTCTCCAGCAACCTGGAGTCTGAATGTTTACATCTATGCCTACCTACCCTACCCCCACCAAAATTCCTATGCTGAAGGCTAATCCCCAAAATGACTGGAATTAGGAGATAGGACTTAGCGTGACTAAGCATAAGGGCGGGGCCCTTGTAAAGAAGGTCAGTGCCTTTTAAAAAAAAGAGGCTCCAGAAGAGTGGGACATGGTGGTGTATGGGGTTGAGACAGGAGGGAGGGGGCAGGAGGAACTGCTTCGAGTTCAAAGCCAGCCTAGTAAGACACTGTCTCAACATAACACCATCTCCAAGAAAAAAAAGGAGACTCCCCAGAGGTCCCTTACTCTCTCGTTCTACCGTAGAGGACACAGTGAAAAGATGTTACCCTGTCAACCTGAAAGTGGGTTTTACCTAGACAAAAATCTGCCAGGGCTTTGAATCTTGGACTTCCTAGCTTTTCTGTGGTTTATAAGCTACTCAGTTTTGTTTTTGTTTTTGTTTAAGACGGCATCTTGCTATGTACACTAGGCTGGCTTTCAACTCACAATCCTCCTGTCTCAGCCTCCCCAGTGCTGGGATTACAAGAGTGCGCCACTATGCCCAATTTTCAGTTTGTGGTAATTTATTATAGCAGCCCCAATGGGTTAAGATAGTTCCTTGCTAAAGTATGTGCAAAGTATGTGCATCTTTATGTTGTATTTTTGTTGTTTTACAGTAGTAGGGGTTGAACCCAAGGCCTTTGCACTGAGTTGTTTCATATTTTTATTTTGAGACGAGTCTGGCAGAGTTGCCCAGGTTGGACTTGAACTTGCTATCCTCCAGTCCCAAAACGCTGGGATTACAGAACTGCACTACTGTGACAGTCTTTACCTTTACATAGTTGGAATGAAAGTCAACATTTTGGGCCCAGAATTATCTATCTTTAAATAATGGCTCAATTTTTCACCAGTCTTAGGTAGTGGATGAGGAGTTGAGAGGCTCCAAATAACACAAAGCTCAAGCAAAATCCACAGACCTGTAGCTCCAGGACTGCCTCCGAGTTCTGGACGTAAAAATCACTCAAGACCTAAAGCCAGCAATTCAGGATGCACCACTGTCAACTTACTTAGGAATTTCCCTGGAGACCTGGGTACATTTCCCTACTTCCTAAGTTAGAGATAGGACTACAGATGTGGGCCAGCCTGGAGGAACTCGGCGTCCACTCCAGGCTCAGATCCCGAGGCAGGAAGTTCTCAGACTCCAACCAAGAGAAGCTGTTTAAAAGCCAGTTCCGGGCTCCCTGAGATGTGTGATACTGAGCTCTGCCCTAGGACGCAGAAGTCTCTGTACAGATGCTGGGAGCAACTGAACCACGGGTCCAAGCAAACAGGGCAGAGTCCTACAAAAGCATGTAGTGCCGGACTGAGGGCTTTAAACAGAGTTTAGACTCCGGAGCGTTTTGCACCTGAGCTAGACAAGCCCCCTTCATACACATTTTGCTTATCCGTACTCTACAGTCCCAACAGCTGCCGCTACTAAAAAGAAAGCCGTTCACAGAGGGACCACAGACTTCTGTCTGGTGCTTCGGTCTTCTGCTTTGTAAATCACGCTCCTTGTGAATCCCAGGTTCATCCTAGCCCAGGACCATAGTGCCAGCTGGCCCCTCCCACTTGGCAGGGAGGTTTGGACCAAGAGTGGGGACACTCTGATCAACCCGATCTGTTTGTTTCCAGCGGAGGTTTGATGACACCTTTGGAACTGACTGTGATCTCTTGTGTGTAGCTGAGCTGCTGTATATCTGCGGAAGGGAAACTCAACACAAACATCCATCATGGCCGCACCCAGTACCTAGGCATGATATGCATGTTAAGTGAATGTTTTCTGTTTTCCAATCTCTAATGCTGAGTTCAAGTAAAGAGAGAAACACTTGATGTTTTGTTTTGTTTTGTTTTGTTTTTGTCTTTGTCTTTTTGAGACAGGGTCTCACTATGCAGCTCAGGCTGGCCTTGAGCTCACTTTGTACCCCAGGCTGGTCTCAAACTTTTAAGGATCCTCCTGCCTCAGCCTCCCAAGTGCTGGGATTACAGGCAAGTGCCACCAAACCTGGCTACTTGATACTACTTGATAAGTTTTTGAGACATTTGTACCTCAAAGCTGGACAGACACATTGCTTATCTGGGAGAGTGAAGCAGGAAAACCACAGGATCACAAATTCAAGGCCAACCAGGATAACTAAATAAGAGTTTGTCTCAAAATAGAAATTAAAAAGATCTAAGAATATAGAATGTGCCTGGATTTGATCCTGAGTACCACAAATAAAAAACAAATCAAAAACAAACAAATGAAAAAACTCAAATCATTGTTTCTGGGCTGGAGTATAGTTTAGTGGCACATTGCCTGCCTGGTAAGCACAGGGTCCTGAATTTAATTCCTGGTATCAAAAAAAAAAAAGTGTTTCTTCTGTTTCCATCATAATTACATGGTGTTGTAAAGTAATTCATCCAACCAGTAAACACTATGTAAATCCCTCAAGTTAAATAAGAAAAAATGAACTGCATTACCTACATGTCTTAGGCACTTCCTAAAACCTTGTTATTTCAACCTTCACTTCAAACCGTCCCTTTATATATTAACCCATTTTCCTGCCATAGCAAACAGTCAGCTCATCAGCATCTGCAAGGTACCTTTCAGCAGTTCAGGAAAGAGAAAGGAGACCCTCAGTAGCATTCATCACATTGCAAGTTGCTGTGTGAGCTTAAAGCCTAAGATTGGGATCCTCAAAATTAATGTCCCTTTTCCCATTAAGGGGCAATTTCTGACCTACTCAAAAGGTAAAGAAAATTTTAAAAATAAACAAAAATGAAAGAATTTCTAAAGGTGCAAGTGATTCAAAAGTAAGAAGTGTCAGGCACGGTGGTGCATGCCTGTAATTCTAGCACTTGGGAGGCTGAGGCCGGCAGATTGTTGCAAGTTCAATACCAGCCTGGGCTACAAAGTGAGCTCAAGGCCAGCTTGAATAGTGGAACTCTGTCTCAAAAAGATTAAAAAAAAAAAAAAAAGTAAGGAGAAGAGGGGATGTCAGTCATGGTAAACATCCCAAAGTCTAAAGGACACAGCTAGAGAACAGTTGCACTCAGAGAATCTCTAACTCAAAGCTTCTTGATCAGTGTGCAGAATGAACAACTGATCTGCTATATAACTGCTTGAATTTAGAAACTAAACTTCTAAGACTATGGCCCTATCATTCACATTAGTCATAAAACTAAAAAGAGAGCTTTGGTCAATTTAAGACTACAACCAAGCCAGGTATGGTGGCACGTACTTGTAATCCTAGCACTCTGGGAAGCTGAGGCAGGAGAATCACAAGTTTGAGCCCAGCATGGGCAACTTAGAGACTTAGTGTGGTCCTATGCAAAACAAAAAATAAAAAGGACTGGAGAGGTAGTTCAGTATGGAAGACCCTGAGTCAGTCTCTAGTATCACCACCATCCCCCCCCCCAAAAAAACTGGCAGGAATATAACATGTGCAACATAGTTTCATGTATAGCTCATTAACATGAGTTTTGAAATAGATTGTATGTTTTGGCATCTCCATCTTTATAGATGAGTGACCTAAGATTTCATTTTTGTGACATACTCAAGGTCTTAAGGAAAATTTGGTTAAGGCAATTTGGCAACACATAGTTCTAGAAAACTACAATATCTAAATATGTGGTTCTGTTCTGTCCAACCAGACATCAAAAATATCCACAATCCCTCCACCAAACCCTAAGGAAAAGGAGATCAAAGCCCAGCAACTGTCCTCACTGCGTTCTGCAGCTCTCTCCACTTCCTTAACACTCATACCAAGACCCCTCCGCCAGCACAGGAGTCCTCCTAAGACCGAGAAGACGAAACAAATCCTGAGTCCTCAAATCCCCTTGCTGGAAGCTCCCTGGTCTTATGTCCACTCCTGTCCTCTGTCAGCAGGACGCCAGCAGGACACCAGCCATTGGGCAACTCCGACACTGCCACCAAGAAAGAAGGAAGGCAGTTCCAGTGACACATCTCCTGTCCTATTCAAATTGTTCCCTCTGGGCCTGGCAAGCACTTGTGCTTTTGGATGAGGGCCAGGAGAAATGAACAGAGAAAGAGGCAGGCGTGTGAGGGCTGCGGACACTCCCAGCCTCTCCTCCAGGCTGTCCATCCACTGGGTGCCTCTTCAGGTCTCACGGTTCACATAGGGGCAGAAGAAGAATAACCAGGGACCCCTGCAGTAGCGTGGCCTACTTTATTGAAAGAAGAAGGGCGAGGCCTGATCACTTCCCCTCATGTTCTGTTGTTGTCGGTACTGGGATTGAACTGACGACCTTGTACTTATCAGGCAAGCACTTGAGTCTGTGAGCTAAATCCCTGGTGGCCAACTTTCAAGAGATGATGAAACGACAAATCTGCATTGAGTTTTTAGTTTTGTAAGAAGCTAGCATCCTAGAGCTGGGCACGCCTGTAATCCCAGGTGTGAGTAGGATGAAGAAGGAGAATCAAAGTAAGGTCAAGGCCTGCCTGGGCTACATGGTGAGTTCAAGGCCTGCCTGCCTCCAAAATAGTAATAAAGGGGCAAGCCAGGTGGGACCCCTTCTTTCTCTCAAACAGAAGCTTTCCTTCTCTCAATAAATATATTCTGTTCTTCAAATAATAATAATAATAACAACAACAACAAAGCAAGCAAACCAAACAAACAAAAGCTATCATCCTAAGGTGGTCCACAATTACAGTTCTATAGTCCTGTAAAATCATAATCATAATTCTTGCCTATGCTAATAGCACACCAAGACCACAGAATCCTCAGCTGTCACCTGGGAGACCACAGTAACTCTCAAGGTAAGAAGGCAGGGTTGCCATTCATTACATTTTAGAAAAATTTTCAACAAGAGTTGAAACAAAGTTTAAAACTTGGGTTTCCTTTAGGTATTTTGTTACTTTGAGCACTTTGGAGGGGGATAATACTAGAGACTGAATCCAGGGAGCACGGAACTAAATCTCCACTTACCCCCACCTTTTCATGTGTGTGTGTGTGTGTGTGTGCGTGTGATTTTATTTTGTTTAAATCCATTTTATTTCAAGCAGAAAAAAAGGCAAAACTAAAACAAAGTTTCAAAACACATTACTCAGGGGACAACAAAGGCACACACATTGCACATCGTCACCCCCAAATCATTCGTCCAGAGCACAAGACATCTGCATTCAATTGTCTGAACAATACCAGTACAAATCTTTCTCTTCAGTGAACTCAGAGAGATTAGTAGTATAAGTATCTTAACTAGTTTTACACACACATGCACACATACACACATATACACATACACATATGTTGTTTCAGCTTCTCACACTAGGGAGACAATACGATGTTTGCACAAGTGTGTCTGCTTCATTTCACTTATGAGTATGGTCTCAAGTTGCATCTATTTACCGATAAGTCTCCAGTTCATCCTTCTTTATGGGTCAGTAGTACTCCATTGTATAATGCTACCACATCGTTTTTACACATTCCTCAGTCGATGGGCATTTAGGTGGTTTCCAAGATCTAGCTATTACAAATTGTGCTGCTATAAACATGGGTGCACATATATGGCTGTTCACCACCCTTTAAATTTTATTACGAGACAGGATCTCCCTAAACTGCCCAGGCTGGCCTTAAATCTGTGTTCTCTCTGCAAGCTCACTGTATCTCCAAGTTCTGCAGTTAATTAAATACTACAGAAAATCAAAGGGACAAACCCTGTAACTTCCTCTGAGTCATTTTCCTTTTAGACTAGGGTTGGTTTCATCTTCTTTATAATATATTCCTGAAAAATGTGTTTGGAGGGCCAGTGTCCAAGATTTGAAAATAATAGTCTTGTATGTTCTTAGAGAGGATTATCTTATACGTTGACACATGTAAAAGGAAGAGTGATTTTTATCACCACCGTGGTGTACAAAGCTTCCTCGGCCACAAGCCACCCAGACTGCGGTTGGATAGAGCTGGCACCAGCAGGTGACCTGAATTTAAACTTCTTTTTTCTAAGCTTCAGAGAACATCTGCATCTGAATCTTGGGTTTGTTCAGTGTAAAGAAAACTATGCCATCTGGGCACGACGGTGCCTACCTGTATTCCCAGCTACTTGGCAGGAGGACCACCAATTCAAGGCCAGCCCAGGTAGTTTAGCTAGATCCTGTCTGAAAATGAAAACTAAAAAGCTGGATATGTAGCTCAGAGGTAGAGAACCCCTGAGTTTGACTTCCAGCACAAAACAGAACAAAACAAAACCAAGAAACCACATTTTCTATCAACTGACTAAAATTGTCAAACCTCATAAGTGTATCGCTTTCACAGGACCTGTGACAATTATCTAAGCAAATGGTGACTCTGAATCTTTAAGATCAAAGAACAGCTGCTTGAGAAAGTAATTCTAGCCAGAGCATCAACGTCCCCAGCACTGAAGCATGTATACAATTAAAAATTGGAACTAAACACCAAAACCCTGGTCTTCAGAAGTAAATTTTCAGCCCACTCTCATTCCAACTGTTAAAATCTCCCCGCTCCACATTTAGGCTCAATTTCTCCTTTTTTTGGAAACATTTCTCATTACCCTAATTAACCTGAGACTAGTAATAACAACTGTGATAGAAATCTGGGATACAGGCATTTTAAAAGCCCATCACACCTATGAGGTTAGTATCTAGACAAGAATTACAGTAACTAGAGAGCCCAAAGTCTTAGCATGCTTACTAACATTCAATGTGTCAGTTCTAAAAATAAAATATTGAAAGTTTTAGGAATAAAACGATAACAGATCATGTTCCCTCCCTTGATAAGTTAACACAACCTACTTCCCTTTATACAGAAGAGATCCTAAGGGTACTGAGTCACAATAAGCCACTTATGAAAGTGAAATGAATTCTGTGGACAGGACTCTGAACTCTGCAGGCAGGAAGTGGAGCCCACAGTCAGGCCAGAGCTGAGATAACAGGGATTTCAGAATGTTTTCCCCATCCCAAGCCAGCTGTCTCTCTTAGGATAGGCACGTAGCATCCCAGACAGTGACGGGAAGGAACTCCATGGCACAGTCTGTTAGGTACACAATGGGGAGACCAGTGGTACCACTTTCATTTATTCTAGATCAGGACTAACTTTGTTGGTGCAAAACAAAGTAACTTTAGGGTCCAAGCGACTCAAAGGAGAAGATGCTCTTTAAGAAAGGGCCAAGGGTCAAAACTGGGGAGAAGGTAGCTGGACCCTGGACAGCAGTTTAGAGCAGGGAAGTCTTTATGTCTAAAGAAACAGATACAGGGTTTGCCTGGCATGCATGAGGCCCCGGGTCCAAAGCCCAGTACTATAAATTAGTAAATAAATAGGCAATAGGGTAAAGTCCTTCTCAGAGATGCCTCATTTTTAGCCCTGTTACCATAAAATTTGATTGATTAACGCTGGGGAGGCTGCCAGACTGGGAGGAAAAGTGGCCGTTTAATTAAATGGGGAACACTTCCAGGAAGGAAAGTGCCGCGCTTAAGAGCGCTCTGATCCGAACAAAGACAAGGGAAGCAGCGCCCGGGGACCACCGTGGCAGGTGGGTTTGGCACCTCGGCCTCCCGGCGCCGGTGAGAGCGCGCGCGGAGACAGACAAGCGCTGGCCCGGAGAGGAACAGACGCGCGCAGGTCGCGTCTCTGGGGAATCTCGCCCGGTTATCGGCACAGCACTGAAAACCGCTGCTGGGAAGGGCTCTGATTTGTCCAGGTCTGAGCACGCAGTCCGTCAGAGCCAAACCGCTACACAAGAAACTGGTTTTACCGGGTCTGGAAAGACACTCCAGCGCCTCCTAAACAAACCATCTCCTGCCCAGACGCCCCCTTCCCGGGGCTGGCGGGCTCCGGGAGCTCAGCAGCCCGGCTGCCCGCCCAGCCCGCCGCCGCCTTCCGCCCCTCCGGCCACCTGCGCCACCGCTCCCGGGCGCGGGCTCGCGCTCCCACCCGCCTCGTTCCGGTCCCCTCCTCGGCTGTTTCCGCAGAATTTCCCGGCCGCCAGGGTCTCCTCGCTCCTACGCCTGCGGGCGCGCCGCATCCACAGACTTCACGTACGCGGATAACCCGGGGCTCCCCCCGCCCTCAGCTCCCCCAAGTGACCCCACGATGGCCCTGAAGAGATGTGGGCCGGCTTCACCGCGGATGAAACCCCAGATCCGCCCTCCGCCAAACTTCCCGGCCCAGCTCGCGCCCGGGCCACCGTCTCGCTCCCTCTTGCCGGGGCTCCAGAGTTCAGCTCCCCAGACCCCAGTTCAAAAAGGCCCGGGCTGGCTGGGGACCAAGGCATTCCAGCCTCAGGCTCCCCTTCTCTGCAAAGCTCGTGACTTTCGGGAATGCCCCCAGCGCTGCCGTCCCAGCAGGAGACCCGCGTCCTCCCGCAGTTGGACCCGGGGGCTCCACGCGCGGTCCGCCGGGGTCTGGACAGACAGCCACGGCTGTCTTCTGATTTCACAGCTTTTGCCGGGTCATCTCTGCTGTGTGTGTGTCGCGAGGAGTGGGGGGTGTCCTAAGTTTATTTTTAAGATTATACAGAAGAAGTCAGTAAGTACTCGAGAAAGCAGCCGAAAGCCCACCTTCCTGCTAGCCTGAGAATTCAGACGCACACTGCCAAAACCCATGCAGCAGACCCGCCTCCCGCACAGGATCCGCTAGGCAAGGACCTTAAAAAAAAAAAACCTTTAAAGCCCCTAGCGCCTCCGAGGGCTACCAGATCCGTAGCCTCCCGCCGCCCAGGCTTTCCCCACACCCGGGGACACCCGGCACCAGTGTCCCGGGCGCGCGCTCCAGTCTGGACACCCACCTCTGGGCGCCGGCTTCAGGCGACGCAGTCCTCGGACTGGGTTCCGGCGGCCGCAGCTTGGGGCGTCCGTGAGTCGGAGACCGGCGCGGCTGCCCCGGGCTGGGGCCAGCGCATCTGCAGGGAGCGGAGGCCGCGGGGCGCGCAGAAGGCGGCCGAGCCCCGTCCCCGCCCCCCGGGCCCGGCACCGCCCCGCCCCGCCCCGCCCCCACCGCCCCTCCGCACCCACCCGCGCTCCCTCCCCGCCCCGGCTGGATCCGCGCACAAATCAAGAAACGAAAGGGTGGGGAGACCGGGCGGGTGGCGAGCTGGTGAGACGGACGGGCGCACGAAGCTGGATGTTTCCTAACTAGGGAGAGCTGAGTGTCGGGACTGTGGCCGAGCGTCAGCGCACGAGTGGGCGTGTCGGCGTGCAAAGTGTGTGTACGCATGTGTGTGAATGCTTGGGGGCGCCTGTGCGCGCTCACGTCGCCAGTAGCTCCTGAGTTCCTTCCCGCGGGGGAGAGCGTCCCTAGTGCCCTAGAACCTCGACGGACCCCTTGTGTCCCCTGATGTGGCTGAGATGTGCACACAGGTGCTTGACGGTCTCTGGCTCCCCGGAGCCTTCGCGCTGCCCTCCCCGTGCGGCGGCCGGTGGCTTTGCGGTGTCAAGCGCGTGTGGCAGCAGTACCAGCGGTGGGGAAGGAGGCAGGTGGCCAGCCATCCCTCACCCCGGCACAGGCTGAAATTTCAGTCTGTCATCCCCGCCCCCACCATGAATATTTAAATAATGTTAATGACCCTTTGAAAATGGACCGTCTAGAAATCCCTGAGAGAAGACGCAGGCACACACAGGCGCTGCACACAGAAAACAGCATTTTGAGAAAGCAAGCCATCGTCGTGTGTCCCACTGGGCTTTAGGGCACAGTCTCCGCAGGAGGCACAGAGTGATGAAGTCAGGTTTCTTTAGCACGCTTTTCCCAGGGATTCTCTCCAGCTTTGCTTCCTTTCAGTTTTCCACCCTGGGGTGGCCTGAGGCTTTCTTAACCCCGGGGCGAGCTCTGGGGTCCTCTTCAGAGAGTCAGTTTTGCATGTCAAATAAGGCAGGGAAAGACACCGGCAGGGCCTGATTCCACTTTCCCAGCCCGCGAGTTTCCTGATTTCCAATACAAAGAAGTGATACTACAGGGCAGGGCGAGGAAAGCCATCCAAGGACACAGCAAACCCTGCCTGCCTTGAGCTGCGTTCACGCCTTTAACCCAAGGAAGAGGATAAAGTCTACAAAGGGGTCCTAACGCCAAATGCCTTCTTTTCTTGGCACTTACAGACTTAAGGAAAGATATAAGGATGTTTCATAACTTTCTTCTTTTCTACTAAACGTACTTGGTGTTCAAAGAAAAGAGACCATTTCACTATCCTTTGTGTCTGTTTGTTTCTTAATTATTGAATTTCAGTAGCATTTATGGGCCAGGGAATTTGTTATCTCTTTCTGCCCTCCCTCTCTCCCTTCTTTCTTTCTTTCACTTCTGAGGCTACTGGCTTAAGGAATTAAATCTTTGGGTTCCCTCTATTCCAACCTGTTTTCAACCTTTTGATATAAGAAAAATTCCCACTGAATAATAAGGATCCTTGGGATCACAGTTATTTATGAGATGCATCACAAGCTCTCCAGGAAGGATTCTAAAATTACAGCAGAGAAGGTATTTTATAAACAGTACTATGGAAAGTGCTTCATCCTTCTCCTGTATTCCTAAACTAGAGTGAAATTTAAAAATAAAATCTGTCTCTTTAGTAGAAAGAACAAGTTGTTCCAACTGTATTTTGAATTATTTCTTTTCTAAAATAACATCAATAGTTTATGAAAATGAGGTTTTAAAATTCAAGAAAAGCATTCTACAGAAAGCTACTAGGAATATTAATGTAGGAAAAAGTCATATGCCATACATATTAATTTGTAAGAACATTTTCTTTTCTTTCATCTTTTAGAGTATTCAAGAGGTAGCCATGATTAAATATTTTAATATACAAAAGACAACACACACTGCATGCTTGGAAATATTTGCTTAATTTCTTCAGTGAAATCAATGCAAGACTACGAATAGCTGCAAGTGGAAGGGAAAAAATGCCTATTAATTAGTAATATTAGTAATATTAGTAATATTTTCTCCTTGATTTTTCCCCTGGAGAGCCGATTATGCGTGTATTGAGAAGCTCCTCCAACAACACAGAATTCCTGAAGGCCACAGCCTTCAGCGCCCCTCACCTGTAATCCCAGCACTCTTGAGTTGCAGAGAAGGAAAACCAAAAGTGTGAGCACAGGGTGGGCAACTTGGTGGTTTAACTGGACCTTCCTTACCTCAGAGCAAAAAATAAAAAGGGCTGCGAATACAGCACCAGTATCACAAAATAATAAATACACAAATAATCAAACAAATAAATAAAACAAGGTAACCATCCTGGAAGTAGAGAACTGTTCTTCCCAGGTACCAAATCTGTTGCACCTGACCAACGACTTTCAGGATCCAGAACTATGAGAAATAAAGTTCTATTGTTTAGAAATCAAAAAATAAAACAGGAAGAGAGAATTACCCTTGCATAGAGAACATGGGATATCTAGTCAACAAATACCTAGCACTCGCAGGGATCACTTGCTCACTGTCTACCTCAAGGAGTTGTTTTACTATTTATTCATCTGGCTGTTTATATGTTTATGGATTTCCCAATGAAGACATTTCTCTTTCCATTGATCTCTGATTAAAATGCCATCTTTTTATTATTTTATTTTATTTTTGTCATTTTGAGACAGGGTCTCGATATGCAGTTCAGCCTGGCCTTGAGCTCACTTTGTAGCCCAGACTGGTCTCAAACTCACAACCCTCCTGCCTCAGCCTCCCAAGTGCTGGGATTACAGCATGCACCACCACACCTGGCTGAAAATGACATCTTTAGATTAAACATCATTGGTTTATTCATAGCACAGATGATCCGTCCACGGACTGTGTTTACAAATACATAACATACAAGACCGACAAGCATCAGTCTACAGGCTGTGCTGAGTTACAGTTGCATTTTATTGAACTGCCAATGTCCTTGCAAAAACTCTCTCCTCCGAAGTTAGAACTGGTTGCTAAGTGGTGGTAAATTCTTTTTGTACAAGTATTGAACTCAGGACCTTGTGCTTGCCAGTCAGGCGCTTGTGCCGCTGTGCTATATCCCCAGCCCTGGTGGTCAATTCTTAAGACATTTCAGGAGCATTTCCTGAGCTGGTTACATTGAATAAAGCTAAAAGCCCGGGTAGAAAATTTCTAGGTGCCTTTCCCTGGGTGAGTATGGCCCAGGAGTCTGTATCTGTGATGTGGCCCATGTGGTTCTGCACATCTGTGTTTGGGAATGACTTGGAGTGCTCGCAGCTCCCAGGCAGGGAAAGGAGGGTGCAAGCAAGCACAGCTCCTGGGACGGCGTCACATGAGAACTCTTGGCTCCTGGGTGTGTTTACTCCCATTCCTGGCCTAGTTTGTGGTGCCTGCCTTTCCTTTATTTCCTCTCCAGGGTCTCCGGCTTCCTGCATCCCAGTAAGTTTCTTTCCTGCCTATTCCACATTTATTTCCTTTCTCTACATCCTCACACTTGGCCTCTCCTCTGCCAAACCCTCCAATGTAAGGAAAGGGTGACCTGATGACATTCTCCCTAGCTGCTTAGGCCCTCTTTTTAAAAAGCCTTTAAAAACATTCCAAAGAAATATTCCAAAGAAATATTCCAAACTCCCAAAACAGCCCAGTGAATGGTTTGCATTGTGCCCTATGCTGAAGCTAGAACGCGCCTTCTGTTTCTTACGTGACCTTGTGTCATCTACATTGCCACGGAAACGTGCAGCGAAGTGGTACCCATGTGAAGGAAGAGAAGGCACTATCCCGAACTGCAGGAAAAGGAGCATCCCGGAAAGCCTGTGTGGGGAACGGGGTGGGAAAATCTCGGCTGCAGAGGGGAAAGACAGAGTGGGGGAGAGAGAGGGGCTGGAACCCAGAGTCCCTGTGCTGAGGACAACAAGACAAGTCCAGGCTACAGGAGGTGAAATGTTGGTCAGTACCACATCGATGGGTTCCAGAGGCTTCCAACAGCTCATATGCTGATGCCAGGAATGAGTCAGGCAGGGTGACACACGCCTGTAATCTCAGCCCCCTGGGAGGCTGAGGCAGGAGGACTGAAAGTTTGAACGCAGAGTAGGCAATTTAGTGACTAAACCAGATCCTGTCTCAAAATAAAACAAAGGACCAGGGATGTAGCTCACTCAGTGTGAAGGCCCTGGGTTTAATCCCCAGGATGCCCTCCCTCAAGAAAGAGACAGCATTTTCTTATAGATTTCCAATGGTTCCTCCAGGCTGTTATATTATAGAAAATATCATACTGATTTTCAGTCACATCAGGGAGAGAAAAAGACTAAATATTAATGTTTGAATTTTAATAAAGACTAAATATTGATGTTTAAATGTTAATACCACACAGGTAGTCTTTGAAGCACTCTTTGACTTACTCATCCAACATTTTAATACTGACAAATATCCAGAGAGAACACAGGCCTTTTTCTCCTGCTATATTGAGTGTATTAAATGACTTCGTCTAGCGTAAATGTAGCTTCATCAAACAGGGCTATGTTATGAAAGCATTTTATTGTTTTCTTGTTTGTTTGGTTTTTGTTTTTTGAGATAGGGTCTTACTTGGGCTCAAGTGATCTTCCTGTCTCAGTTTCCTGAGTCCTTGGGACTGCGGGCATGTGCCACCGCGCTGAGTCAGGCTAAATTTATATACACAGAGAAAGTTAATTACTTCTCTAAATCACATTAAGCTTACAAAGTGCTAAGATCATGTAGATGTTTACAATGTTAATAGCTTCAGCAGCATAGTAAAAGCCTCTGTTGGATTGAGACCTTGGCCAACTTAAAATCACTTTAGAAACGACAATAGCTTATAAAAAATCAGCTAAACTAGATGTAGTGGTTACACACCTGTCAGCCCAGCACTCGGGGAGCCTGAGGCGGAAGGATTAAAAGTTTGAGCCCTGCCTGGACTAGTGACCTAGCAAGACCCTGTCTCAAAAGAAAAAAATTTAAAAAGGATTGAGGATGTTGCTCAGTGCAAAGGCCCTGGGTTCAATCCTTAGTGCTGCAAAAAAAAATCAAATCAGCTAAAACATACATATGCCACCTTATCTTTTTTGTTGTTTGTTTATTTTTGTGGGGTTTTGTGTGTGTGTGTGCATGTGTGTGCGTGCGTGTGTGCGTGTGTGTGTGCGTGTGCGTGTGCGTGTGTGTGTGTGTGTGTGTGTGTGTTTGAGACAGGGTTTCACTATGCAGTTCAGGCTGGCCTTGAGCTCATTTTGTAGCCCAGCCTGGCCTGGAACTCCCAGGGATTCTCCTGCCTCAGCCTCCCCTGAGTGCTGGGATGACAGGTACGTGCCACCACGCCTGGCTGCCACCTTATCTTTGAAGATCTCAGGCTCACCAAGTGCCTGGTCCCAGCTCCCCTTTCGCCCTGCCCTCCAGACCTGCCTCCTCCCTCCCCTCCCCCTTCCCTTTCTTCTTTTCTTTTCAGGTCCAAAATTTTAGGAGCAAGCATTACCAATTCAAATTCCTTAAGCGACCAGAAAGATATCACACATGAGTAAAGCCGCCACCAGGCATCACAGTTTGTGACACTTACATGGGGACACACACACACACACACACACACACCCTACCCCTGCACACACACACACACACACAGCCTCACTGCTAAGTGATTCCCCGTGGGGCTGAGATAAGCCAGGCGGGGTGCAGACCAGAAGGCCAGAACTGTTCCCCTCCCGGGGCTGTTGCTGCTCCTGGCTTAGGCCAGGCATTTTTTGTTTTGTTTTGTTTTGTTTTTCACTTGCTTGCATGGGTACGGGTTTACCAAAATGTTAAGAGTCGTGAGACTTTGAGCTAAGACAAACATTACATGTCACCCAAGCTGTTTTTCTCATTTTACAAAAGAGCACAGGCTCCTTCTCATCTTATAAATCTCCAGCTTGGGATGAGCCACAGGAGCACAGGCCCCTTCTGGCTCTCTCAGGTCATTCTCTCCACGGTCGCATCCAATCTGTGGCCACGCACTGGTGAATCCCAAATGTATGTCTCAGCTTGCGCTCTCTCCAGACCTGCAGGCTCGATATTAACAAGGACAGAAAAATTCCCAATCCCAGTCGGGTGTAGTGGCTCACACCGTAGTCCCAGCACTGTGGAAGGCCGACTCAGGAGGATCAAAAGTCCAAACCCAGTTTGGGAAATTTAGAGTATCTCATCTCGAGGGCTGGGAATATAGTTCAGTACAAAAGCCTTCTATGTTTAGTAAAAATAAATTAAGTTAAAATACATTTTTTTAAAAAAACTAAGAATACTGAAAGTCGGAGACCAGCCTGAGTGATATGACGAGTTCAAGTTCACCCTGGACTACACAGGGAGATCTTGTCTCGAAAACCAAAGGAAAGGAGAAAGGACAGAGAGAACTAACTCCTTCCAGAAACCTCTTCTCTTAAACCCTTGTGACATGGATAAATGCAGACTCCACCCTTCTAACCACCTCATGCCACCGCTGAACGCTGACCTTTCCCCTCAGGAGTGACTGTCGCCTGCCTGCACCTTCATCCACTTGTGTCTTCTCTGTCCCCCCGCCTAATCCGTGATCCGTGCGAGCCTCTCTCGACAATTTCAGGTGTGCAAAACGGCACAGGGTAAGTACTCATTCAATATTGGTTGAGTAAAATTAAAAGTGAATGACAAGTCCCTTTGTTCATGGAATTTATATCTAAATAGGGCTTCGAGAATGGAAGACGGTAAATAAGAAACAAGAGAGAAGAATGCCATAGATAAAGGCAAGACGGTCAAAAGCTGGTTGGATAAGTCCCTGTAGATAAATGTACTATACATTAAAAAGTGATAATAATTATTTTTTTTGGTATCAGGAATCGAACTCAGGACCCTGTGCTTGCCAGACAGACGCTGTGCCACTGAGCTACATCCCGGGCACCTTAAAAGGTTGTAACTATTATAAAGAAAATTAAAGCAAGATAAAAGAATAGACACTAATGGTAGTAGAAAGTGACAAGTGTTTTATGCAGCAGTCAAAAACATACTTTTAATTGGGTGGCTATTTAAGCAGAGGCCTAAAAAATGCCCTAGGAAAAGCCATGGGGCCGTCAAAGGAGAAAGGTATTTTGGTAGAAGGAACAGCACATGTGGATACTCAGAGCAGCCTACTTAGAGCTGTCAGGAGGCTTCATGGTACAAAATGCTGGTGATCCTCCTGCCTCAGCCTCCTATGTGTGGCGGCTATAAGCGTGCACCGCCGTGTCCGGCTTGGTCCGTGTTTTTTAAAGATCATTATGGCAGGGCTGGGGATTTAGCTCAGTGGCATAAGTGCCTGCCCGGAAAGGGTGAGGTTTTGAGTTCCATCCCAGATACCCCTCCCCCCAAAGAAAAGATCACTATGGCTGCTCCTATGCAGCATCTGTGCTACGGAGCAGAAACAGCAGCCGACGCCCGACCTCTGGGAGGAGCTGAGTCGACAAAATGATCCTTCTCTGGTGGTTATATTAATGCTGGAGTCAGAGTCCAACACAGCTGGAAGAGAAAGTTGCACTGGACACATAACACGAAGTATTGAACCCAGAAAGTATTCAACACACCTTATTTATCACACATATTCATCACATATTTATCAATACATATGTATTAGATGTGTGCCCAGTTACTCCCACCCACCCACCTCCAGGACAAGGCGCTGAAATCAGGGAATTGCACTGAGCTACACATCCCCAACCTTTTTGATTTTGGCTCAAGGTGTCTAAATCTCTCAATTGCCCAGGCTGGGCTCCCACTTGCAATCCTCCTGCTTCAGCCTCCCGAAGTGTTGAAATTATAGACATGTGCACCACGGCCCAATTTGTTCAGATTCTCATTTCAATTAAATATTCTTACCAAATAGCTCAAAATGATCCTTCTCTGGTGAGAATTTTTAAGAAATTTGTTTTCAAAAACAAAATATCAACTCATAAAAAAGTTGTTTTTAATTTTAGGCTTAAAAAACGCACTCACTTGCAAACTAGATTGCCCCATGGGGCAATTCTAAGAATTTAGTATTTCACATGGAAGGACCCTATTGACCCTTACATTTCTGACCTTTTCCATAGGTGAATTACATTGGCCTTTAATTTTTCTCTCCTATTATCTGTGACAATCTTTTCCTTTAACTCCTTAATCACAAACACAACTATTTTCAGTTGTGTCATTTACACACCAACTGTGCGCTTCAAACATCGATTTTCTTTGCTGCAGATCAGAACTCCAAGTGAATAGCTGTAAAACACTCAACATTTCTCAAGAAACATGCAGCCAGAGCTGGGCATAGCAGCAAATGCCTATGACCCCAGCAATGCGGGAGACTGAGACAGAAAAACCTCAAGTTCAAGCTCAATTTAGGAAACATGGTAACTTAGGGAAATCTTGAATTCATATAAAAAATAAAGTGCTGAGGGGCAGGTCAGTGTCAAGGCCCTGGAGAGAGAGAGAGAGAGAGAGAGAGAGAGAGAGAGAGAGAGAGAGACTAGCAGGCAGAAGACTACATGGGGATCCGAGGTACTCTAGGGTCATGGGTCAGGCAGGCACTGTGACCTGGAAGCAGAACTCTCCAGCTCCCTCTGATTCTGGGCAGGACCCTTCATAGGTCTTTGCCTTCTGGGCCTCAGTTTCCTGGCCTTTAAAATGGGGATAATTACACAGTGTCTATCCCATGGGTTCATAGTGAACACAGGCTAACTCCATGCTTATGCAGGACACAGAATGCACCTTCTAGATGTCCAGTAGGAAGAGCTTTTTGTTACTACCACCATTCTGTACCAGGGACCTGATTGCCCCATGGCCTGTCCAAAACACCAGGGCCGCCTTAGAGCAGATCAATTGTGACCAGTTTCTCCTCCTAGAAGATCAGAGCTATTCCCCTGTCTTACAGTTTCATTAAACTGGAGGAGGTAGAGGCTGAGTCAGGAGGATCATCGCACATTCAGGACAGCCCGAACTACGCAATGTGTTCAAGTCCACACTGAACTACAGAGCAAGTCCCTGTCTCAAAAAACAAACACACAAAGCTTACTTAAATATCTTCTTTGCAATGTTCAGTGAAATTCTTATCCTATGGAGAGCAACAGACTGTGAACTCTGGAATGTTGCAGGCCGAGGGCCTGTGACCCTGGGAAAGCCCTTCGTCTCCAGGGTGGGTTCATTCATCCGTGCAGTGGGATACACTAGGATCCCTCTTGGGTGCAGGGGTGTCAGGTGGAAGGATGCAGGGAAACAGACCACACAGTGCCTGGCCCAGTGGCCTCGGGAGGGGAAAGAGGGAAGGTGGAAGGGTGGAAGGAGGTTAATAAGGAAGTGGGGAAAAACCAAAAAAGGAAGGGACAGGAAAAGGACAGGGAGAGAAGGAAGGAATGGAGGAAAGAAAGAAGAGAAGGAGAGAAGGAAAAGGGGTGGGGAGGAGGAAGAGCAGGCCAAGGACAGTTACGGGATAAGAGTTTGCAAACACCCACCCAGAGGAGTGGTTCAAAACCATCAAATGCTATGAACACTGTGTAGAAACGGGATGCACATTTTAATTTGAAAAAGATTTTCTGCCTCCTTGGCAGGGATGTTTCTTTTAAGAGGGATTTTCCTATGTCACTCATGGGGCAGATTTAATATAAACTTGGAAACTTTGTCCATATTTTCGCTGCAAGAATGAACGCTTCTAAAACACACTGAAAAGAACAAATCAAGCCAGCTGTGGCGGCCTAGGCCTACTGTAAGCCCCGCACTGTTAAGGGTCGGGGCATGAAAATCTCAAATTTGACGCTAGCCTGGCCATTTAGTGACTGAGCAGGATCCTGTCTCGAAAAAGAATATATAAACAGTGGAGATGCAGCTCAGGGCAAAGGCTACCCCACAGATTTGAATCTCTTTAGAGATGGTATGTTACACACAAGAGCATGTGGACATTTATTAGGTTATTTGCCCAAAAGTACAAATATCATATTATGTGTGGCATAATATGGAAATGCAGAGATCTTAGGAAAAACTAAGAGAGGAAACTACTCAAACTTTGGACAGCAGTGTATCTGACCTCCTGATAAATATTGCAGGATATCAGGATGCTGGATTTCTCCTGATTCAGTGAAAGTTCTATTTTTTTCTTCTTTTTTTACTGTAAGCCCAGCTTCTTTAGTGTCCTAGACAGGTTCTATCTTAAGTCCATGAATCACTACAAGGGAATAATAATAAAAAATGTAATCAGCTGACTAATAGGATGAAGACCCAAGGACAAACATGGAAAACAATCCTTTCTTAGGGATGAAAATCTAATCTCATTCCACCAGATAAACTGCAGCTGCTCATGGGAAGAATGAACATAAACGATGCTGGGTGTGGTGACGCACTGCCTATGATCCCACTACGCAGACACCAGGGGATCACCAAGAGCTCAAGGCCAGCCTGGGCTACAGAGCGAGTTCAAGGCCAGCCCTAGGTGAGACCCTGACTCAAAAAAAAAACAATGTAAACAGAATAGCACTAAAGCCCACTTATTGATTGGAACAAGGAAGGCAAGGAAGGCCCTGTTAATACATCTGCACATAAGCAGCAGCATTTTATTCCATTACACAAGGCCTTATGAGCTAGTCACTGAGGGCAAGGGTGGCCTGGGTTATATCTGGCTGGGCACTGGCACTCCTTGGCTGTGTGGTCTTAGATGAGTGTTAAATAAATATCACAGAAGACCAGTTTTTGGACTTGGTTCCTGTGCTGGACCTCAAGACCAGACCAAAAATACAAATGGAGTCACTCATGCTAACATTCCAAGTCACCAACCAAACCTAAACTGTTTATCCAGCATCCTAAGAAATCAAGAAGAATAAGAAATAGCCAAACTTTCTATAAAGGTCTGTTTCAACTGTAATGATAAAGAAATTCCCTCTGCCTAGTCCTTGCTTTAAAAAGGTAACTGGAAGTAACTTGATGTTAGCCAATTAGCTATTTTTCTGTTGTTCTGTCTCTCTGGTCTTGCCTTACAAGGACAGTGGTGTTGAAATCACCAAGCCACTGGCTACTCCCATCAAGAGTATTTTTAACTCTAAATGTTTACTACAAGAGAAGAAAGCCAGGGCAAAGGCCACTGGAGAATGGGTAGATGAGATGAGGAATGCATTTGATAATTTATCAAAACGGAAGCACTTTAAAAATCTTGAGTATTTATATAATGAAGCAAAAACAGATCAGGCACAGTCGTGCATGTCTCTAATCCCAGCATTCTGGAAGGCTGAGGCAGGAGGACCAAAGTTTGAGTGAGAATCTGTCTCAAAAAATAAAAAAGGGCTCAATTTGACAGCCCTGGGCTCAATCTTCAGTACAAGGAAAAAAGAAGGAGAAAGAGAAGAAGAGGAAGAAATGGAAGCAGGAGGAGGAGAGCAGGTACAAGAGAGAAGAAGCAAGATTATATTTTTTTGTGAATCCAGCCCATATGCATATTCCTGAGAATTCATGAGGTCTCTCTGTTATCTGAATTGCTTCAGACAAACAAGGCTTATTATAAATGACCATATGAGTACAACCCTGGTTTTCAGAAACAAGTTTTGATTCTTTGGAACTCTCAGAGACATGATGATAATCTATACATACATTAGCTAGACAGGCAGGAAGGGTTCCCTGGGTAAAAGGGAACCAAACTGGCCCTCTTTCTATACTACCAAAGAGTAATGGTATCAGTGGGTTCTGTTCGGTTTACTCAGTTTAGGTTTTTGTTTTGTTTTGTTTTGTTTTAACTGGGAAAGGAACTCAGGACCTTGCACCTGCCAGGCAGGTGCTATGCTATTGAGCTAAATCCAGTCCCATTTTTTTTTTTTTTGATGGTGGTACTGGGTATTGAACTCAGTACCTTCACTAGCCCATGCTCCTTTACTTTTTATTTATTTATTTTTTTTGCAGTTTAGAGACAAGGTCTTAGTAAAGCTGCTAAATTGTCCAGGCTGCGTTCAAACTTGTGAGTCTCCTGCCTCAGCCTCCCGGAGCACTGGTATTACCATGCTGTCTAGCTTGGGGCAGCTCATTCCTCAGAAAACAGGAACATGGGCACTTAGTGCCTGATACATGCAGCAGCGACGAGAGATACTTTCCACAGCTTATCTTCATTGTCACTACCCTTGCTGGAACACTCGACATGTGCATAGAAGGAAATACACTGATGTAGTCAGGAAATACTTGTGAATGTTTCGGAACTTTTGCTGGAAGTATCCAAGCCAGTGTCATCTATTTTAGGAGATGATCAACTCACAGGGAGGGTATTTTCCCAAGAAACAGTGTTGGTAAAAAGCACAAACATATTTTATCGACATTTAAAAAACTGAGATGTTAAAATGTGCAGAAAATAAAGTCAGGCCAAACACTGAGAGTCTGAAATAAAGCCACTAGAAATGAAAGAGAGATTCTAGAAGAGGCAGAACATACACTGATTGAGGAAAAGGGGATTGTTTTGTTTTGTTTTGTTTTTTTCAAGACAAAAGTAAAACAAACATAACGCAGAATTTCCCAAAGTTTCATTTCACAGAGAAACCAGTGAGGTATAATCTTGGCATGGGTCAGGGTCAGAAGACTTGATTCCTTGCAAAAAAGCATATCGGGAGACATTCACTGATAGGTTATCAATACATTGCACACAGAAACTACGTAGTTGTTTGGCTCAAAGCTTCATATCACAGATTGTGTTAGATAAAACTTACTGAAGCCCATGGTCTTGATTGGGCTCCAGCACTGGGAGACAAACTAGACTAAAACTCCAAGTGGAGTCACCCACGCAAAAGTTCCATGTCACCAAACTGAAACTGAATTGTTATCTGAGCTTTCGAGAAACCAGAAGAATGAAAGTCAAATTCCTAAACAGGCCAATCAGCATGGCAACCAAGCTCCCTCTGCTTTAACTCCACTCGCTTTAATCCTTACAAAAAACAGTCTGAAGTGATCTGATGTTCTCACATCGAAAATAAGAAGTGTCCAAACTCACAAATAATGCCAAACCACAATGATCAAAACACATTTATCAGGCCTCTCTCTCTCTCTCTCTCTCTCTCCCTCTCTCTCTCACTGTGGACTGAATCCAGGGCCTTCGCACTGAGTTATATTTCCAGCCTTTTTTTTCTTTCTATTTTGAGACAGAGTCTTAAGTCACTAACTTGTCCAGGCTGTTTCTCTAACTTGTGTTCCCTATGCAAATCTTCCAGTGTGCTACTATCATAGTCAGCTAAATTAGGGAAAACTATTATAGGCAGTCAGACGGGGCTGGGCCCTCAAGGGTCTTTGCAGAGGACGAGGACACATTACGGCTGTGGCTGGAAGTGCATTCGCTGAAGGCCAGGCCTCAAGATAAAGATGGAATGGCTAGGCCTACATGTTGCCCCAGGGGAAAACAATATGCTATAACTGATATTGCCTGGGCCAATAAAATACAGATAGACATCAGTCCCAGGTGGGTGACCAGGACCTACTGACTCTTCCCAAAGAAGGTCCTTCCCAAAAAAGGTCCTTTCTCTGTACTTTTGCTATGTCACCCACTTCCTCATTGGATCAACGTGACCTAAGGGGCTACACCTGTAATCGGTTGATCATAACTTTGTTCCGCGATGTACCTATCTTGGGATTTTGTACCTAGCTCATTGTTTCACTCTATAAAAACTTCCTTTGAGAAGTTTTTTTTTTTTTTTTTAAGTACTGAGGATCGAACTCAGGACCTTGTGCTTGCTAGGCAGGTACTGTACTGCTGAATTATATCCCCCACTCAAAATTTCTATTTTTAATCCCTGTAGTTCCTTGGAATTCATCCTTCAATTTCGGGGAACACAAACTCAGTATATCAGACCTCTAGCAGGTTAGAGTTGCATTTATTTCACCCATATCATTTGGAGGTCTTATAGCATTTGGAAATTCCACTGAGATAATTGCAAGGAGGTCAGAGTTTGCTTTTGTTTCATGGATTTTGGATTGTGACTCATTTAGGTAATCAGAAATTTTCACTCTTTTGTCAACTGCTTTTGCTTTGAATTTTAATGCTTTGTTTCTCTTACACATTTTTTTTGTCAAAATAATGATAAATTTAAATTGAGAGCATGGAATGATTATGACATTTCTTTGATGGGACATTTTACTCTTGCAGACAAGACCTTGTATTCCCATTTTGTATATCTATGTATGGACTTCATAGTTGCTGAAATTTATTGGTGCTCCTTGCTTGACCTGTTTGACTTGCTAGACAACAGCACTAGGGAAAAGTAATGTCAGAATGTCCCCTAGTGGACTTTGAAGCTAAACTGTGAATTTGTGAAATGCTGTAAAATGGGTCTTTTTATGAAATTTAGTTTATATTTATGAGCCATATATGCTTATCAATAAATCCTGGGGCTCTCTGCCAGGAAAAGACAATAGATCTCAGCTGTTCTCCAGACACGGAGGACAGGTTTCACTGGGACAGTCTGGTCTGATCCCCACTCTGTACCCTAGAGGGAATGTTAAGCCCGTTCTGCCTCAGTTTCCTTTTTGGTCTGATCTTTTGCTGGTGAGCTCTCGAGAATCCTCATTTTCAGCCTGAGGATGATGACTCATGGGCAATTTATCTCAGTAACTAATAAACTGTGAGCATGAGAAGAAAAGACTTCCTTTTTCTGATCTTATTTCTGATCTTATCCTGCCACTTTGTCCTTTCCTTTTTTGGAGGCACATTTCTGCTAAAGATTAGAAAGGGAGGAACTCTGAACTGTCTCAATCTTTCCCTCTCATCCAACAACTAAGAACCTTTAACTTGAGCCCATAAAAAACAACCATTTGCTAACACTGAAGACAAGTAAGTTGTTTCAGATGAGGAACACATACCCCATCTCTGGTCTAGATGAGATATTGGAATTTTGCCTTTCTAGGACATGCATAAAAACTCTGCCCCCACTTAAGTGTTCTGGGCAATGATTTCCCTCAGGAGACTGAACCTGGGACCCCTATGGAAACAGCCAACTTCTGGGTGAGATTAGAAGGAGCTACTTCCTCAAGCAAAATACACAAGGGCCCAAAACACATTCAGTTTAAGGGAGAATCCCCAGCCTCCTCTCTCTTCTGGCCTATTTCTCATCATTAGAGACACTGAAATTTTACAGTGGATTTTGAGTAAAACTTAGCTTTGTCTTGCCACTAAGGAAGATTGCCTAATTGATTAGGTAGACAGCACAAGTGTCTTAGAGATTTTTTTCAAATCCATTTTACTTCAAGGAGAAGAAGAAGAAGAGAAGGAGAAGAAGAAAAGAAAAACTGCAACAAAATTTCAAAACATCAATTGGGGGCAACAATGGTACATACAATGCGCACTGTCATCCCCAAATCATTCACCCCCGAGCATAAGACTTCTGCATTCAATTGTCTGAACAATACTAGCACAAATCTTTCTCTTCAGCAAACTCAGAGAAATCAATAGGATAACTGTCTTAACTATTTTTATATACATATACATGTTTTTTCTTTCAGCTTTCACACTAATGAAATAATATGTTTACACACGTCTTACTTATTTCACTAATGAGTAATTTCTCAAGTTGCATCCATTTATCTATAAAAGTCTCCATTATATCCTTTTTTTATGGCTGAGCAGTACTCAATTATAGAAAAACAGCACATTTTTTTCTTATCCATTCCTCAGTTGATGGGCATTTAGGTTGTTTCCATGATTTGGCTATTAAAAACTGTGCTGCTATAAACATGGGTGCACATATATCACTGTGGTATGATGTTCTAATTCTTTTGGGCAGATACTCAGAAGGGGAATAGTTGGGTTGAATGGGACCTCTAGTCCAGAGCAGTCTCTACACTGATTTCCACAGTGATTGCACCAGTCTGCATTCCAGCCAACAAAGGAAAAGGGTTCCTTTTTCCACACAACCCCTCCAGCATTTGTTACTGCTTGATTTCTTAATAGGGGTGAGATGGAATCTCAGTGCTGTTTTAATTTGCTTTAGAGTTCTTTTTTTGGGGGGAGTTTTTTTTGTTTTGTTTTGTTTTGTTTTGTTTTGTTGGTCCTAGGGCCTAGGGCAGGATTTTTCAGAGCCATTACTTAACTCTATCTATCTTTTGAGGTGATCTCTTTTGCAGACTGAGAGGTGCTCCAACCATTTCCAATTTGCCCTTTGATTTCCTTTCCCTCACTCTCTTTCAGAAAATTGAAAAGCAGTGGTTCAGTTCTCTTGATTATTGGTTTAATTTTGCTAGCAACGCTTTTTTTCTTTAAAGACACCTGAGCCAGACCTGGTGGCGCATGCCTGTAATCCCAGCATTTGGGAGGCTGAGGCAGGAAGATTATTGCAAGTTTGAGACCAGCCTGGACTACAAAGTGAGCTCAAGGCCAGCCTGAACTGCATTGTGAGACCCTGACTCAAAAAGAAGAAGAAAAAAAACACTAAATAAACACATCTGTTATAGTTGAAGTCAACTGTAGCTTGTGCTTTTGGAAACACATGCTGGAGTTAGGCATGTGACCTTCCAGGTAAGATAAGGCAGGGGTGCAAGCTGGTAAGGGTGGCTAGTTCCACCAGAGCTATCTTCTGGTCACTCTCCAGAGGGCAGCTACCTGCTGTGGAGCAGGTCAGCTCAGGAAATGCCTTGAGACAATAGAGGAATCAACAGGGAGTAAAAGGGATTTCTACTTTTTAACTTGTGTTGCAAGTGGGAAACTTAATGTTGAATTCACTTCTTCCTTTGGAATGTATTTTTAAGCACTGGAAATTGTTCAACCCTCACACACTGAGAAAGAGCTGTTTAATATTTTTCTGCACCCATGCATGGCCTGCCTACCCGCTAGAGGCAAAATGGAATGCAGAGAGAGGTATTGATTATGATACTACTTCACAACTAGAGTTTTACTGTAAGAGAGAAGAGCAATGTTCAAAATTATCTTAGGTCCAGACATTTTTTACATTAAGAGATAAACCTTAGTTTTTAACTTTTACTTACTTTGTGAACATTTTGTGTTCAAAATGTAAATGTAAGCCACAGAAAAAACCAGGCACCTCCAACCCTAAGGCACAATCAGATGCATCTACTGGTACTGAGCCTGAGGTAGTCTTCACTTGCTCTCAGTGACTGCAAACATATCAAATAAGATCTGGGAAAGTTTTCAGACAACTCTGATAAGTACATTGAGGTCTTTAGGGAATTTGCTCAGATCTATGAATTACATTGGAAAGATGTAACGATACTCTTAAATCAAATATTGACTTTTAATGAGAGACAAGGAACATTATGAAATGCTGTTACATTTGGAGATTAATATCGTACTGTTAATTGTAGAAGGCCAGAAGGCAGACAGGCAACCAGGGGACCAGCCAGTATCTCCTGGGGCCCAAGCAGTCCCTAAAGAAGATCCCTACTGCCCTACCAACCAGGTGGGAGATGAATAGAAGATATCTTCAGACATGTATTTTTGAAGGTCTAAGGAGGACAAGAACTAAGCCCTCCAATCATTTTAACATTTCAACTATTCATCAGAAGGAAGGTGAGAACCCCTCTGCCTTCTTAGATCATTCACATTCATTCCTGGCTCCTGATTCAATAGAAAAGTGATTATTCTTTTTTTAAAATCCATTTTATTCATAGATAAAAAGAAAGAAAGAAAAGAAAGGAAAGAAGAGGAAGAGGAAGGAGGAGAAAAATTACAACAAAATTTAAAGCACGTCAATCAGGGGGTAACAATGGTACATACAGCGCGCATTGTCATCCGCAAATCATTCACCCAGAGCACAAGACATCTGCCTTCAGTTGTCCAAACAATAACAGTACAAAGAGATAGATTATTCTCAAAGACAACTTTATTACCCAGACTACCACAGATATTAAGAAAAAAACTACAAAAAATAGCCTTTGCTTCCGATAGCTCACCTGATACTTTGGTGAGGATTGCCTCCTCACTAATTTATGATGGAGGCCAGGAGGAGGCCACCAGGAGAAAACAAAGAGACCAAGAGAAAAATGGCTGCCTTGAAAGTAATAGACTCTGCGTCTGATTCCCAGGGCTCCAAGCAGAACTCATGACTAAACTCACCTGTTACCACTGTAGAAAGCCAGGCCATGTGAGGAGGGACTACAATAAGAAATGTTACAAGTGGGCCCCTGACCTATGCCCTGATTGCAAAGATGAGCACTGGAGGCCCCAGGCATCAGTCCCATCTCAGCTAGTCCAGTAGGACTGAAGGGACCGGGGTCACTCTCTACCTCCTCCCTGTAGCCAGACTGTCATCTTCACAGAGGGGTCCAGGACAATCATGACTACAGAGGAAAAAGAAAGCAGCCTATTGCTGGACACTGGAAAATGTCTCTCGGTCCTTCTTCCCAATCCTGCCTTCCCTCTAGTTATCACACTTCAGAGAGAAGAGTCACTGAACAGAAGGTAATTGCTAATTCTCAGATCCCTTAGGCTGTAACTAGGATGGCTTTGTCTTCTCCCATTCCTTTTCAATTATTCCTAAAAGTCAACCCCCCTCTGCCCCAGGGAGTTATATCTCAGGTTAGGTATCCTTTCTGCCCTTCTTGGAGACAGAAATAAACCCTGAAGTATGGTAACTAAAGGCAGGATAGGAAGAACAGTCACAGCTGCCCTAGTGTAAATACATCTCAAAGATCCTAGTTTTCCTCACAGGGGCGAAACTCCCTACGGCCTGAAGTTAGAAGAGACTAATTTTGGCCATTCAAAAACCCAGTGGGGAGTGAAGGTTGTTGGTACAGGACCTTAGGATGAGACAGTGGTACCCACTCACCCATTGGTACCTAACCCATGCACTCTCCTTTCTCAGCTCCTAGAATGCTGGTTGGTTTTCAGTGTCAGATAGAAAAGATGTTTTCTCCTGTGTTCCTTTACACACAGATTTCATTTCTTTTTGCCTTTGAAAATTCTCATGCCCAGGACTCTCAACTGACTTGGACTGTGCTTCCTCAAAGGTTCAGAGAGAGTCCTCATCTTTTCTGGACAAGTGTTCTCCTGTGATGTGGCAGGTTTTGAATTTTTCTCAAGTCACTGTCCTGCAGTATGTAGGTGATGCACTGTGAAGTGGCCCCTCCGAAGAGCTGTGTAGTCAAGGCACTGGTTCACTGTTTTCTAGCAGACAGGGGTTTCTAGACAGCAGACAAGGCTAAGGCATAACCTTGCAGCCTTGAGGTAAAATCCTGGGGCCTTCATATATCTAAGGGAACCCAAAGGCTTGGGAAAGAGAGAATTAAACCAATGGTTTCCTCCCCACAGCCCAAAGCCCTAAAACGGGTAAGGGAATTTCCAGGAATTACAGGATTTTTTTTTTTTTTTTTTTTTTTTTTTGCCTTTGGGTAGCAGGGTATGGTGAGATTGCATAACCCCTCTATCGGCTTATAAAGGAAGCCCGAAAGGCAGATAGCCATATTTTGATCTGGGAACCTGATTCCCAAACTGCATTCCAGAAACTTAAATATGTGCTTCTCAATGTCCCAGCACTGAGCCTACTGTCAGGACACTGTTTCAATCTGTGTGTTGATAAAGGAGGGGCATGGCTTTGGGAGTGCGTGTGCAGAATTGCGGACCTGCTCAACAGCCTGTAGGGTATCTGAGTCAAGAAATAGACATCGCAGCAAAGGGACAGCCTGTGTGCCTTAGAGCTGTGTCTTTCCTGGTGCTGGAGGCATCCATGCTGACTTTAGGCAAAGACCTACTGTATACACCCCTCACAATGGGGTAGGATGACTCTCTTCCAAAGAGAGCCTTTGACTATCAGATAACCAGCTTCTTAAATACCAGGCTCTACTTGTACAAAAATCAATCATTTCAAATTAAGACATATTTCTCCTTAAACTCTGCCACCTTTCTACCAGAAAGACAAGACAATTGAGGCTGATATATGACTGCGAGCAGGAAATTCTCCGTACCCTAAGTATGCAGTCAGAGAAGACTTGCTAGACACACCCCTTACTGACACTGACCTGACCTCCTTCTGTGAATGGCAGTTGCTTCATGGAAAATAGGACAAGAAAGGCAGGGTATGCAACAGTGACTCTATGTCAGACACTTGAAAGTTTCTCACTTCTCTCTGGGACTAGTGCTTAGCTACAGAACACATAACTCTGACCAGGGTTTTACAACGCAGTGACGGACAGAGTGTCAGTATTTATACTGATGATGATTACCTGTGGTTTAACTCTGCCTGTAGGACAGCTTAGGAGAAAGGCCTCTTGTGTTGGGAACAAAGAAATCACTCCTACTCACATTGGCCTAACTGTCCTAAATACTTGGGATGGGAATCCCCTGAGCATTGTTTATATGCTGTCATAATTTTACAGCTCTAGGACAGCCAACTGGTTTAATCCCTCTGGAATTAGATGGGAAGCCCCCACTGGCACTCATTTGTACTATGGAACTAATTTGTGGCCCTCGGTACCACCTGGATGGCTAGGGAGATGTATGTGGGAACTTGTGTGGTTACAAAATAGAGGTGTCAAAAATACTGACCAACTTGCAAACTTACCCGGTCTATGACAATGATGGTCTAGAAGTGTGTTTCACTAGTGTAATTATTGGGCTTCTATGCAACACATCAAGGTCTTGACTGACTGACTATACTCAGTGGGCCCTAAACAGCACCTTGACTGGTCCCTCTCTCTCTCTCCTAAATGTAGAAGTGTCAAGCTGTTCTCTAATATCACATGGCATTAGACATCCTAACAGCAGCACAAGGGGGTAGTTGTGCAATTGTAAAAGCTGAATGTTGCATGTACATTCATTTTGCTAACATCCCCATGACTGATGAGGATATTAATCAATAGGTTAATACCATGTCGGATTCTGAAATTATATGGACTTTCTCCATATCCTCTTTGTGGGAGACTTATTACTGGCTCTTCCTGGTGGAAATACCTCTTGGTTGTATTCATAATAGTCTTGCTGATCTTGTTATTTGGCCCATGCATACTTAACTGTTTCTTTGGCTTTATCTCCTCCAGACTTAAAACTCTACACCTACCCAAGACAAGAATGTCTGGCATCTATGGAGGGCCTTTAGTACAGCCTCTGTAGAGCATCTCTGACTGCCAACCACAACTACGACCCATTTCATAAGTAGTCAGACCAGGCATCTCCACTTGCCTCTCACGGCCATTAGGGGTACCTTGTCAGAAGGGTGAATATTATATATAGACAGCTAAGTTAGGTAGAAATATTACAGGGAGTCATCAGGGCTGGGCCCTCAAGGGAGTCTTTGCAGAGGACAAGAACACATTACAGCTGTGGCTGAAAGCGCATTCATTGAAGGCCAGGCCTCAAGATAATGATAGAATGACTAGGTCTACATGTTTCCCCAAGGGAAAAAAATATGCTATAATTGATATCACCTGGTCCAATAAAGGCTAGAGGGACATCAGTCACCCAGGTGATGACTAGGACCTCCTGACTCATCTCTTCCAAAAAAGGTGCGTGTTCTTTCTCTGTACACATGCTATGTGACCTGCTTTTTCATGAATAAACATTCCCTAAGTGGCTATACTTGGTTTTTGTTTTGTTTTTTGAGACAAGATCTTGTTATGTAGTTCAGGCTGGACTTGAACTCACTATGTAACCTGACTGGCCTTGGTAGACTTGGTATATAAAAATATACATCCCCAAATCAAACTGCAACTTTAGGTAAACAACAATTTCTTAAGACTGAATGTCTTATGCAATATTAGGAACATGCTAATGACAAAAAATTATTCATTACTTATCTAAAATTCAAATTTAACTGGATGTCTTCTAGAACTCTTCCTCTTCCTCTTCCTCCTCCTCTTCCTCCTCCTCTTCCTCCTCCTCCTCCTCTTCCTCCTCCTCCTCCCCTTCCTTCTTCTTCTTCTTCTTCTTCTTCTTCTTCTTCTTCTTCTTCTTCTTCTTCTTCTTCTTCTTCTTCTTCTTCTTCTTCTTCTTCTTCTTCTTCTTCTTCTTCTTACCACTGGGCTATGCCTCCAGGCCCCACAGGCCCAGGTGTCCAGTATTTTATCTGGCTAAGCTCTGGCTAAGCTATTACAGCCTCTCCTTGAAGTCCTACTTTAGCTAACAGAAACATGGATTTGTATTCTTTAATACTAAAATAGAGAGAATGCAAAGTATCTTTTCACCTGGGTTTAAAACCTGGCTCTATCCATGCTGGCTTTGGGGACTCAGGTAAATTACCTAACTTTTCTATGCCACAGTCCCATCTGTAAAATAGGATTAATAACGTTTTTTTCTAGTAGGGTTGTTTTGGATTACATGAGATGGAGTGGTCCAGGGTTCATAGAGTACTTAGCTCACAGCAGACACCCAGTCAATCAACGACAGCTATTACTGTTGGCAAGAGAACACGGTGAAAAAATAAAACAGAAAGGAAGGTACTTGGGGTCTTTCATTTGTCTGTAGCATTCCTTATCTATGCCTAGATACCAAAAACAAACAAACAAACAAACAAAACAACAACAAAAAAGAGGTAGCACAGTAGAATAATACATATTTTACAGTAAATAATACCTTGCCATTAATCCTTCTCAGCACACTTATTCCATCATCCTTATCGTATAATAGATAATACTGATAAAGAGCATTAGCATTTATACATCCTTTTCCTTTAAAATCTCTCTCTCTCTCTCTCTCTCTCTCTATATATATATATATATATATATATATATATGTAATTATTATAAATCCAGGGTCTCACATACACTAGGTCACTCTATATCACTGCGCTAGGCCTAAAATTTCTATTTTAAAGAAAATTCAAAGCAATGTTTCTCAAAGAAGAGGTTCTGTGAAAACTGACCCATATAATCCTGGTCTGTACTCTGCTCACGCACGTGTAGTAGACAAGATCTGCTACACAAAATAGATTCAAAGATAAAAGAAAAATCCCCAGCAAATATTTCTTTTGGCCAGGAATAATGTAGAAAGTACTTCTGGTGCTAAATATGTCTTTTTTGTCCAGAGCCCTTGCCCAAAACCATGCTTCTCAATGTTGTCATCATCAAGGACAGAGGACAACTGACTGTCCACCACCCACAAAAGGCTTCCAGAGGAACGGCTTTTTAAAGCCAAAGCCAGAGAAAGCTGTAACCCACGGCCTGTATTCCCAGGCGGAAGAGTCTGAATGCTCTCTCCCTTTTGTAAGGGAGAACACCTGCCCTTGTCAGAGCACTGTCTCTCTTCCAGCAAGGAGTTTTACCTCTGCAGAGGCAGCGTCCTTTCCCCCTGTGGCTTTTCCTTGGCCCCGAGGAAGAAAATGTGCCCTTTTCTAATGGTTTCATGGCCAGAACCTCTGATTTGCCTAAAGGTCCTGACCTGATTTCCTGTCTAAGTGTAAGCAAGAAGCACCGCGTGGATAAATAAAAACAGGAGGCTTCTTTCCCAGAAATATTCTGCTGCAGTAGTTCTGTTTTTTGTGTGTGCTCCTGTTTGTAAACACTTCCTTTTCAGTTTATATAAAACAATAGGGTGAGGTAAAGATAACCTTTGTGGTTTAGTTGGTGGTATACGATTAAAACGAGAGAGAGCCAAATCACAAAACTTCGAAACCAGGTATTTCTTTAATGAGATATGCTTTTTATTTTTGCATTCTTGGGATAGAATTGAGTGCCTCACCTATGCTAGGCAAGCACTCAGTCACTGAGGGACATTCCCTGCACTGCTGGATTTGGTTTTGTATAGTCATTGGATAAACAAAATATAGGAAAAGGATGCATAGCCAAGTAGGTGCAAGTTAGGGCCCTTACCCACGGTCGTGGGGTATAAAATACTACAGACACAGTAGAAAACAGCCTCACAGTTTTTCAAGCACTAAACACAGTGTAGCTGTGTGACCACACAATTCTACTCTCAAGTCCGAGCTCAAAGGCAGACACTACATTTACACCAACGCTTCCTATAGCCCACCGCAGTGGCAGTACTGATGGGAAATACACACAACCCACAGGTCCATCAACCTGGAATGGACAAAACAAACACAAACGCAGGGCTGGGAATGTCACTCACTAATAGAAAGCTTACCTAGAATGTGCCAGTCCCAGGGTTCGGTTCCATTCCCAGTACCACAACAAAACAAAACCAAAACCCCAAACAGTGGCATATACATGCATGAAACAGAATTCAACATTAACAGGGAAGAAATGATTATTGACAGGAGCTATGCCATAGATTACTTTTTAAAAAATCATGCTAAATCAGATGCAAAAGACCACGTATTATATGACTCCACAGCTTGGGGTTAGGGTGAAAATGACCGAGAGGGCATGAGGGATCTTACCAGAATGGTGAGAATGTTTTAAAACTGGTGATGGTTGGCAATTTTCCTAAAAATTATGGGATCATGAGCTTGAGGCCAGCCTGGGCTGCATAGTGAGACCCAGTCTCAGAAAAACTAAATAAGCAAACTAGAAATATAGACATTATAATAAGTAGGACTGGGATTTGAACCCATGGGTGCTTTACCCCTGACCTAGACCCTCAACTATGTTTATTTGTTTATTTATTTATTTATTTTTATTTTGAGACAGGATCTCAGTAAATCACCCTGGTTGGCCTTGAACTTTTAATCTCCTTGCTTTTGCCTCCAGAATAGCTGGGATTTCAGGGTGCACCACTGTGCCTGCTGCTGCAAACGATCAAATCACATAGCTATGAGGGTGAACTTTACGGCATGAGAAGCATACATCTCCACAGAGTTACATTTTTTAAAAAGCCAAGTAGTAAAGAAGGAAGAGAAGAAGCAGCAGTAGTAGTGGCAGTGGTAGAGGAGCCATAATTTAGAGTCCATAAGAAGGGAAGGACAAAGCCAGGCATAGTAGTGCAAGCCTGTAATCCCAGCCCCTGGGAAACTGGAAGGAGGACAGCTAATTTGAGTTGCACCATGGCAATTTGGTGAGAGCTTGTCTCAAAACAGTTAAAAAAAGGAAATCACTATGAAGATTTCTCAGAAGACTACGATTGGAAGTTCCATTCAATCCAGCTATTCCCCTCTTGGGTATTTTCCCAGAAAACCTGTAAAGGTCATGTCACAGTGATATATATGCACCCATGTTCATAGCAGCACAATTTGTGATAGCTAAATCTGGGAAACAACCAAGATGCCCATCAACTGCAGAGTGGATGAAAAAGATGTGGTATTTTTATACAACGGAATATTACTCAGCTATAAAAAGGATGATCTTGAGGCCTTCATAGGTAAATGGAGGCAACTTGAGACCATCCTCATTAGTGAAATAAATAAGAATCATATTTATAAATATCACATTGTGTCCCTAGTGTAAAAACTAATAAGAACTGTAGGAGTAATAAAACCCAAAAATGTGTGATTGCTATTGTAAAAAAGAGAGGAAAAGACAGTGCTCTAAAGGATATAACTGCATGTATGTTTAAGTGTGTAAGACAGATGACCATATTACTAAGTTTTTGTTGGATCATTGAGCAGAACTGTTTGCAGTCTCACTGTTTGAATGTCCACTTTGCATGCTTTAATTTTGTAACTTGAACAACTATTTCTAAGATGACAGTATGTAATTTATCAACTAGTGATTTCTTAGTTTTTTTTAAAAAAAATTCTGTATTATTCCTACCCTTTTTTCTGTTTTGCTTTTTTTTCTCTTTAAATAAAACTTTAAAAAATAGTTTTTAAAAAAGGGCTAGGACTGTAGCTCAGTGAAGATCCTCATTCAATCTCCAATACAAATAGATAGATAGATAGATAGATAGATAGGCCTGTGCAGGGGAGCAGCAAAAGAAAAACTGAGAAACTTGAGGGGGCCCAGAAATGGTCTTCACAGCTGCCTAAGCTCAGTCTTCATTTGCTTCTTGAACACATAGTGATACTTGTACACGAATGTCGGACACTCGGCTGAGTGCCGGCGTGTGTCCTCTGATGGGAGGATACTGGCAGGGTAGCCTGAGTATCACGCAGTCACATCTCTGGCTCATCATATGCCTGGCTGTGAAGCAGAACAAGGTCTGCAAGAGCATGCAAAACATGCTGTTGGAAGAGGAAACTTCAGAGTCAAAGAGCTGACCGGGAATTACCCAGGCTAGAAGGGAGAAGGAGGGAGAGGAGGAAGACAGCGGAAGCAAGGAGTAAAAGCTGCGTTGTTGGTTTTCTGTTACTGAACGTAGAATGTGTCATGAATTTGTGTGTCCACTCTTGCATGGGAGCCCATCTTAATCTTCCCTGTCTGATTTTAGTGTATGCACCGCCCAAGACAGCACGGCTGTGGGGTTTTAAAAACCAGAAGTGCTGGGTACAGTGGCACACACCTGTTATCCCAGCACTCTGAAAGGCTGAGGAAGGAGGATCATAAATTCAGTCACAGTCTGGCTAATTTAGAGACTTAGTGAAAACTTGTCTCAAAAGTTAAAAAAAGGAGTAGGTATGTAGCTCAGTGCGAACACCCTGGGTTCAATTCCTGGCGCCATAAACAACGGTAACCACAAAACCTTGCACCTGCACTTGAGTTCTTTGCTCTGAGAGCAAGGAAAAGGCAGGGAAGATTTAAGGTTTTATGCCAAGGGCCATCATGAAATTAGCCTTTTCTGGCTGTCAGAGATTGGACAGAGAGGGTAGGATGGGCACAGAGAGATACACAGTGGAAGAGGAGACTAGAAATAGAGTTGGAGTCTATTCTATTAAAGTGAGAAAGTCTGAGTTTTATTCAGTTTTGAAAAGGGAAGTAATCAAAGAGTGATAAAGAGGGTGGCCTCCAAATCTCAGGTGTGTTGGACAACTAGAGAGGCAGGATCAACTCAAGGATACCACCGTACTGTACTAGTGATGTGCTAAAATGTTTGTCAGAGGTGATTTTTTTTTTTTTTTTTTTTGGTACTGGGGATCAAACTCACAACCTCTCACTTACCAGACCAGAAGTGATCATGAAAGTCACCTAGAGAACTTATTAAAAATGCCAATTCTTTTCTTTTGTTTTTTTCTTGTATTTTGAGTCAGGGTCTCTCTATGCAGTTCAGGCTGGCCTTGAGCTCAGTTTGTGGCAAAGGCTGGTCTTGAACTTGCAACAGTCCTCCTGCCTCAGCCTCCCAAGTGCTGGGATTATAGGTGTGCAGCACCATGCCTGGCTAAAAGTGCTAATTCTTGAGGCTGAGAATTGAGCTTAATGATAGAGCATCTGCTTGGCATGCATGGATTCTATCCCCAGCACCACAAAGACCAATTCCCAAATACAGATTTTCAAAACCTAATATTTTATTTTATTTTATTTTATTTTATTTTATTTTATTTTATTTTATTTTATTTTATTTTATTGCAGTACTGAGGATTGAACCCAGATTCCTCACACTGAGCTATATCTCCAGCCCTTTTAAAGATTTATATGTTGAGACAGGGTCTTGCTAAATTGCCCAGGTTGGGCTTGACCTTGTGACCAGGCTCCTAGAGTGCTGGGAATAGAGGCTCGTGCCACCACATCTAGCTGTGAATCTGAATGTAACAGAAGAAACTTAAGGTGATTCTCACAGTCAGGCAATATTTAGGGAAAATGCTTTAATTTATGAATTCATTAATTTATCAGTGTTTAGATAAACAGCAAAACAGGAGACAATATAGAACCTATCCTAACATACAGTGTAGCTACTACCCTTTCTTCTAATAAATCATAATGATACAAACTGAAAAAATGTGGTTCTCCTAAACCAAGAAGAGGCAAACACATATTAATAGGGTAATATAAGAAAATTGCAATGAATCCACATCATACTTATTTATCAGCCTCTCTGGTATTAATACTCGAGATGTGTAGGTGTGATTCTTGGTAGACTCTGAGTGTATTAATCTTGATGGCTGCCATAACAAACAGCCATACACTTGGTGTCTTAGAACAAGAGAAATTGATTTTCCTTCAATTCTGGAGACCAAAAGTCCAAGGTCAAAGTGTTGGCAGAGCCATACATCCATCCTCTGAAGCTTCCAGAGGTGACTCCTTTTTTGCCCTTTTTGGCTAGCTACGGATCTATCTGTTGCCTGTTTTGTATCAGGAGATGCTGGAGAACCAACTCTCTACCAGTAAGATGCACCCCATCCTCCAGTTCCTCTACTTGTTGTCTGGTTTGGGGCTTCAGAATTCCATTCTCTGCCCCTGTTTATATGGGTTTCCTCATGCATATTCATTTCCCTCTCCTTGGGGTCTTAGGTCACATGTCAATGGATTTAACACTGGTTAATGTGGAGTAATCGCATCTCAAGATTCTTAATTCTGTTTGCAAAGACCTTTTTCCAATTAAGGTTACATCATCGGTACCAGGAGTCAGGATTTGGACATATCTTTTTCTCAGGGAGGGGGGCTCGAGAGGTTCACAATTCAACCCACTACACTAATTTAAAACTACAAGCAGCTGTATATATAGATCAGTAGTAGAACAGTTGCCTAGCGTGTGCGAGACCCTGGGTTCAAGCCTCAGTACCTATATAAAAAAACCTGTCAAGCAGGCTTATAGGATGTTCCTGCCTATATCAATGCATTTAGAAGGTGTTTTTAATGTCAATGTTCTTACTTCAGCATTCATTAGAACAGAAATTTTGTTTTATTTTGCTTTACAGTCCTGGAGATTGAACTCGGGGCTTTCACACTGAGCTACATTTATTTTTAATTTTAATTTTGAGACAGGATCATGTTAACTGTCCAGGCTAGGCTCAAATGTGCAATCCTTCTGATTTAGTCTTCCAGAGAGCAGGGATTACAGACAATACACCTGGCTAGAAGTTTGTTTATGAATGAATTCATTTGTCTGGGTCATGCGTATTTTTAGAAGCAATACTTTGTCATTTCAAAATAAGATATAGTATTGAAATGCTACATATAGTGCACAAGACTACAATCAGATAATTATGGTTTTGCAAAAGAATATGCTTTATTTCAGAGAGAAAAATTATAAGCACTAAGACAGCAATGTGGAAGGAAGCAAACTGCCGTAGGATTTCTGATTTCTGCTGATATTTCCCCTTGGGATGGGTCAATAAATCAAATTCAAGATATTCTGACATTCCAGGGAAAAAGGCAGGAATAACTAATATCACAAGGATATGTAAAGTAGCTGTTAGAAATAGCCATTGTCAAATACACAAGGAAGAGTCTATGATTAATTAACAAATATCAAGCAATTAGAAAAAATAATACTTTTGAGACAAAAAGCCAAACCATGGCTTCTGGTGAGCCGGCCAGTGCGTGGGCTGGAAACCAGAAGAGCACATCCCATACCCCACCCTGCAACCCCCAAGCAACTGGCTGATTCCGAGGAACTCAGGGTGAGAAGATAGCAACTGAGGTCAAAGGAATAGCTCAATGCTTGTATTGTTTGGCTGACTTTGCAGGCCTGGGGCTGGCGGTCTGGGCATCTCCTTGGAGGATGGCAGAGTGCACTGTGGCAATTGTGGGGAATTTCCCTCTGTCTTGTTTTTGAAGTCTAATGGTTTGTTCCATTTTACTGTTTTGTTTTATTCCTGTTATCTGGTAACCTGAGCGACTAGTTTGAAGATAACAATGTGCAGAATAACAACCATTGTTAAATGCCTATCATTTTATTTTGAAAACTTATATAGCTATTGTTGTTTTGTTGTTGTTATTGCTGTTGTTTATATCATTTTGCTTTTGATGTGGTTGTTTCTTAGGTTTCTTTGCTTCTTGATTTTTCTGGTTTTTTTTTCTTTTTTTCTCTCTAAAATAAAATTTAAAAATTAAAAAAAATACTTTCACTTATATAAAAAATATGATGAAAAGCAATATTGCATAGGAAAGAGAATCACATTAAAGAAAAAAAGTAGTAATTGCTGCACAATTCAGGAAACTAAAGGAGATTTAAACAGAAGTGTTTTCCTTAGTTACAGTCACCTAGAGGACTCCTAAACTCCTTAGTAAGAAAGTGTCGACACTAACAGGAACTCTAGAATATTTGCAGTGGTTTATCAGTGTATTTAAGTAGCATATTTAAATATCTTCCTTCTATTCTTTCTGCCTTTATTTCTATTTTTTCTTACAACAAATGAATTTATCTTTGCCATGGGTATAATAGCATAGTATACTTCTCTGCATCTCCATATGTAACATAGTATACATCTCTATGTTGAAAACCTGAAAACCTCCAATGTTAATTAAATACACAATGATCTTTTATCATAGTCCTTTAATTCATGCTGTTAATCTTAGGATCACAGTGCATAGACTCTGAATATAAACAGTTGGGTTGACTTTCAAATTAACTTTGGCTCCCTCACTTTATTTATAATCCCACTATAACTGGTACATTCATTTCACAGGCTCTATCAGGCATTAATCATTGAGTAGCTGGAATTAACGAAAACTTTTCTTGTTACAATGTCTATTACTGGCGGAGAACATCTCAAAACTACCAAGGAAATCATTGTTATTGTATAATAGAGGAGGGCCAGGAACTTTTTCAGAAGCTTAAGAAAATAAAACAATTATGTTTGACATTTCCTGAAACCTGCATTAATATTATATGGCTAATAAAAACATGTCAACTGCATGGACTGAATCAAAAACCTGTTGTAACATGCACCCAGAATGCACATGAGTGAAAATGCAGTCGGAGGAAGTAGTCTTTATTGCCTATAGATCACTTCCAGTCAAAACTTCAAGTCCAAAGACTGAATGATCAAAGTGCCCATTTTCTTAGTACAACTATCTTCAGCTAAGAGGATAACAGTGGCACTGACGAGTATCACCAAGATACTATACTACCACTTTATTTTCACTGGATTCTTGTTGCACACATAAAGAGAATTGTCTAGTACCGTCTCTTTTCTCTGCAGATGAAAAGCATGCTAATAATGCTAAGCCAAACTACCTAGACTGAGAGTGTTGGGAACCAGTCACCTGTCAGAATAAATGGATAAATAGATATGACCAATGCCTTAAACATGAGGATGAATGGAAATATTTTCACCAGTAAATATGACATGAAAAGAGTCAAAAGGTAAGGCTACTAAATTTAAACAGAAGTTGAGGTTTCTTTTGTCATTGATTTCTAACTTCATTGCACTATGGTCAGATAACATACATGGGATAATTTCAGTTCCTCTGCATTTGTTTAAGCATGTTGTATGGGCTCATATGTGGTTTATTTTGGGGAACGTCCCATGTGCAGCTGAGAAGAATACATTCTGATGTTGTGGGATGGAACAGTCTGTAGACATCTACTAAATCCATTTGTTCACAGATTTGTTTTGCTTCTGATATCTCTTTATTGATTTTTTTTTGTCGAGTTGATCTATTTAATTGTGAAAGTGGTGTATTAAGGTCCTCTATTACAATTATGTTAGTGCTTATTTGATTTTTCCTGTCTGTCAACATTAGTTTTTTGTAGTTGTTTGCACCAGTGTTTTGTGCATATATACTTGTGATTGTTATCTCTTCTTGGAGTACTCCCTTAACAAGTATGTCTTGGCTTGAAGTTCACATTGTCTGTAAATAGAATAGCTGCCCCTGCTTTTTTCTCAGTTCCTGTGGCATGGAGTATTGATTTCTATCCTTTGACTTCCAATCTATGAATTTCTTTTTTAGTTAAATGTGTATACCAACTGCAGAAAATTATTGAATCTTGTTTTCTGATAGATTCTGCCATTCTGTTTCTTTTGACTGGTGAATTGAGACGATTTGTATTGATGGTCATATTAGGTATGTATCAGCATATCTTTCTCATACTATTTTCTTATTGTTGGTTCCTTGTCTTTCCCCTCTGTTTAATTGTTTGCCATGCCTGGTGACTTCTTTCTACTGATGTTCCTGTGATTGTGGTCTTCATTTTGTCTTTCTAAAGTATCCTTCAGAGCGTTCCAAAGAGCTGGTTTAGTAGTCGTGAATTTTCCTCAGGTGTTCGTTGCCATGGAAGTGTATTATTTCTCCATAAGTTTTGTAAGATAGTTTTGCAGGGTACATCAATCTAGGGTGAAGGTTGTTTTCTTTTAGGAGCTTGAAATACCTTACTCCAAGTTCTCTTTGATTTGAAATACCTTACTCCAAGTTCTCCTTGATTTGTAAGGGAATACTCCAAGTTGAGTAGTCTGTTGTGATTCTGATGGGTTCTTTTCTTTTTTTGTTGATACTGGGGATCGAACTCACAACTTCATGCTTGCCAGGCAGGCGCTTTTGCCACTGAGCTAAACCACAGCCCTGATGGGCTTTTCTTTATAGGTGATTTGTTTCTTTTCTCTACTGCTTTTAATATGCTGTTTTTGTGCTGAATTTCTGGAACCTTGATTATTATATGCTTTGATGTAGATTTATTTTGGTTTGGAGTTTTATACGCTTCATTTATTTGTATGTCAAATTTTTAATTCATGTTTGGGAAGTTTTCTGCCATTATTTCTGTGAAGAGGTTTTCTTTTTTTTGGTTTGTTTTTGTTCATTTTTTTGTCATTCACACTGTCTCCAGCTTTCTCACTGACCCAAATCAATGGGTTTTTTTTGTTTGTTTGTTTTCGGTTTTTTTGGTACCA
The DNA here is from genome assembly GCA_004027295.1 of Dolichotis patagonum. NCBI lineage: Eukaryota > Metazoa > Chordata > Mammalia > Rodentia > Caviidae > Dolichotis > Dolichotis patagonum. Next base: position 43,485 of record PVJX010012602.1, read on the forward strand.
GGGATTGAAGTCACAACCTCACATTTGCCAAGCAGAGACCGTACTGCTGAGCTATATCCCCAGCCTGACTCAAATCAATCTTATGTTATTTTTCTTTGCTTCATCTTGTAGTTATTGATTGATTTTTCATGGTCTTTTGCTATTTTTAAGACATCTTTCTTTTCATGGTCACTAACCACAAACCTGTCTTCAAGATCTGATATTCTATCTTTGCCTTTGTTCAGTCTGTTACATATACTTTCAATGGAGGTTTTAATCTCTTGGATTTCTGTTTGGATCTTTTTCATAGATTCCATTTCTTTCCTATGTTGGGCATTTAAGCTTTCCATCATTCTCCTAAGGTCTCCTATTTTTTTTAATCTGTGTCTACCCTAGTATCTTTTATTTTGATCATGTTTTCTTTCTGTACCTGAGAGATTATTTTTTTCTATAGCCTTTTCCACCTGTTTTTTCACTTCTGCTACTATTTCAGAAAGTTCCAGCACTTGGCTTCCATTTTCTTCTCTCATATGAGGCTCTGGGCTTGTCCTGGGTGGACGGGGGGGCGGGTTCATTGTGTTTCTAAGTCTTGTCATTTTCAATTTACTGGTTTTTTTTAAATTTTATTTTGTTTTCTGTGTTGCTGCTTGCCAATTTCTTATGGTGGATAGCTTTATCCCTAGGAGGTGTCTGTTCTTCAGGGATTTTTTTCTACATATAAGTGGTTCTTGAACTCAATTTTTTTTTTTTTTTTTTGGTGTGTGTGTATGTTACTGGGACTCAAACTCAGGACCTTGTTGTGCCAGGCAGGTGCTGTGCTGCTGAGTTATATCCCCTGCTCTCCCAATTTGTTAAGGATGAAAAGTTGCTATTTGATTCAGCACCCAGCCTTTTATACTGGACTATGGTGATAATTATCACCCCATACAATCACAGTGTTATCATGTAGGGGAGAAAAACTGATTATAACACGTATGAAAAATTCTACAGTTATAGCCATAAGGAAGGATAAATTCGAGACATTTATAGATAAATGGATGCAACTTGAGACCATACTTGTAAGTGAAATAAATCCGACTCACATGTGTAAACATTGTGTTGTCTCCCTGGTGTAAGAAACTGAGGGCCAGGGATTTAGCTTAGTGGCTTAAGTGCCTGCCTGGCAAGTGCGAGGTCGTGAGTTCGATCCCTGGTACCAAAAAAAAAAAAAAGAAAGAAACTGAAAGAATATATGTGGTCCAAAATGTACAATAAATTACTGTGAAGTGGGAAGAAATTATTCAAAAGAAAAAAGGAACTAGGATAGGAGAAAGGGGGAAAGGAAGGAAGGGAAAAGGAAGAAAATATATAAGATAGTCATACTACTAGTTTCTCACATGAAAAGAAAGATCTGTGTTGATATCACTTGGAGAATTTTTTATGCTCGTACTTTGTACTCTGAGTAACTACTTTAAAGATAACAATACAGGTTGGGTGTGGTGGCACAAACTTGTAATTCCAGCACTAAGGAGGCGGAGTCAGGAAGATTGCTGTGAGTTTGAGGCCAGCCTGAGCTACAAAGTGAGTTCAAGGCCAGCCTGAACCATACAGTGAAAAAAAATAACAATATGCAATATATTAACTACTGTTATTCTCCCACTATATTTTTATGAAATTTTGTTGTATTTTTTCCATAAAGTAAAAAAAGTAAAATAAAATTTTGAGTCTTTTAGTAAAAAAAAAATAGAACTTGAATTTTTGCTTCCTATATAAGGTGACAGGTGCACCTTCTTTTATGTCAACAATCCACTATGCAATTGAGTTCGTTTTGTTCTGTTTTGGTTTTTGGTACTGGGGATTGAACTTATGACCTTGCACTTACCAGCCAAGTGCTTGAGTGGCTGAGCTAAATCCCCAGTCCTATAATTCAGTTTGCACACTCCTTTCATTTAAAGTCCTTCTGGGAAGTGGGTCATTCTGCAAAGCTGGCAGTCCTTTCTGCAGCCATTTCTGCATTGACCCTTTAACGTTACTGTTACCCCATGGTCAGGGGTAGCAAGGCCAGAGACACAGGAGCAGAGATGCTCTCTCTTCCTTTTTATCTTCTTCTTTCATTTTTATCTATAAAAAGATGATTTTTAGTTCACAAGAACTAAATCCACTGGAAGAATGGACACTATGTAAATAGTTCAGCAAAACAGAAATGTATGTAGAGGGCTGGGGTGTAGTTCAGTGGTAAAGCATGTGCTTAGTATGCATGAGGTTCAATCCTCAGTGCACGCACACGCGCGCGCGCACACACACACACGTTTATATATTTAAAACAAATTTCCAAGTATTTTTTATAGTGATTTTTTTAGAAAGGATACAGTTTGAGACATGTCTTGCTACATAGTCCAGGGTGACCTAGAACTTGCTATATGGCTGAAGATTGTCTGGAATTCATGATGCCTCTGCCTCAGTCTCTTATGTGCTAGATTAAAGGCATGTGCCATATATGGTCAAAATTACCAAGTATTTATTAAAAGAGAGACGAAAGGGAGACTGAGAATCATACCTAAACCATAGGGAACCAAATCCTTCAGTCAAGTTTCTGGTACTAAGGATGTGTAGATTGGCTAAATATTAACTTTGTATCATGGAACTTGGACACGACTTGTATAGTTAGATTTCCTGTTGCCGAGACACAATAGCCACCATCCACAGTTTAAAGAAGGAAAGGTTTAATTTGACTCGTGATTTAGGGAAGTCAGTCCATGGTAGGCTGACTGCAAAGCAGAAATACCACAGCAGGCGAGCATGGCAAAGAACAGATGCTCAGTCCTGGTGGTCAAGAAGCACAGCAGGAAAATAGTGCAGAGAAGTAGCATGGAGGGACCACCGAGAGTCCCCAGGGTCATGCCTCCATGACCTGATTACACACACCCAGAAGCGTGCTTTACTTATGCTCTAGGTAGCTTCCAAACAAGTGGATGATCCAGTCTAATCATCCACCTTTGTTTCTATTAGAATACATCATTACCCTTTATGAAAACCAACCCCCATCTTTCTGAGCATTTATTTGTCCAACTATACCATATCTCCCGCTACACTGGCAATATGTCTCAAAGGCTAATTTTCCAATCTTGGTATTTCCAGGTAGCCAGTTTAATTCTGTCAGGTTTTACTATCATCATCCACCTTCCTCTGTCACATTTCTAGACTTGAACTTTTTAGTCTTTGCCACTGTGGCCAAGAAAATACCAATATATCACCCCAAATTTATACTCTTGTCCTCCAAATTTGCTACACATGATTATAAGAAAATGAACTTTCAGCACTGAGTAGGTATTAGATCAGTCGACTCCAATCAGGTTGCTATCCTATCTTTTTCTTTAATTTCATCACAGCTGCTTTTCTTGCTAGTCTCAGCATGGCAGAATTTCCTTCTTTGTGGTTTTATTTTGTTCAAGTACTGGGGGTTGAATTCAGGGTCTCTGAGCTACATCTTCAGCCCCTATTTACTTATGAAGACAGAATTTCACTAAATCACTAAGTTGCTCAGGCTGGGATTGGACACATGTTCCATTTGCCTCAGTCTCCTGGAGTGCTGGGGGTATAGGCATGTTCCACCATTCCTTTTGGTACCGGGGATCGAACTCATGACCTCGCGCTTGCCAGATAGGCGCTTAAGCCACTGAGCTAAATCCCCGGCCCCTGTTCCACCATTCCTGATTTACCTTTAACTTCTGTAACTCACATAAATTCAGCCTTCACATTAAAAAAAATTGAATTAATTCATCTTCTATTTTTTTTTTGGTATAACTTCTAATAATCCCAGCATAAAATGTCTCCAGTATCTCCCAAAATAAAAAAGAGACATTGCTTTTTATTTTTAATAGAAGCATTCAGAAGAGACATACATTAAAATTCAAATCATTCATGCAAAAATGTGCTAAAGCCCTCCCACCTCCAGCCTTGATGAACCAAAACACAGCAGGCTGACCTTGGTGAGGAAAGAAAGACCATCTTTTTATGTGTAATCCAGTCACAGAGGGGAAGTGATTGAGTCTCTGATAACTTTCACTACAGATTCCTTAATCTAGGCAATTACAAATTTCATTTGAACCAGAACAATTTCGTTGATTTCCAGATGACTCATTCTGTAAACCTTTGGCCGTCAGCGTTCCAGCGGGAGTGGGCCATGTGCTGCCTTCCCACTGACATCAGTGGAAAGCTTGAGTCGAGATCAAAGCTACTTTATGCTTCCCTGACCTTTCTTCACAATGCACAGAGAGGCCTCATTTCTCAGCTCAGAATTTTCAGATTTGCTTCACTGACCCCACAAGGGTTACCGTTTACATAACTACATGTAGACGGATGTTCACTGAAGATTCCAAATAGATCTACTGGAAATCAGGTCCAGGGCTTGGTTTCTAAATGGCATCTTAATCCACTCCCAGATTTCCTGTCTGGTTCCCCACCAGGAAGCTAGTGCATAAGGAGAACCTTAGGAGAGCAGAGAGGCAGTGTTTATTCCTCACCCCACCCCAGAAGCCTACCTTAGGCTGCCATTGCTCTAGGGATGCTCTTGGAGAATCCACTTGAGAAAGATGCCTTACCTTGATAGTCATGTCTGGGCTGGAGGTTTCTGCGGCGCCAGAAGCTGCCTCCTCTCCTTTTAGCAGCACACTCTGCCACCCAACTCCTGGAACAAAAAGATGGGCAATTGAGCCAAGTGGATTCTGCTGACAGAGACAGACATACAGCTGTCATTCTATGGATTCTAAACTCACGTGACTTATAAAGGAAACTCATGATGACCCACAGTCCCTTACCTGACAGTTACTTCCTTTCAGAAGTCAGGTCCATTATTTACTCTTTTGTTTTTACCTAATCTCCAACTTTGGAGTTCATGGTTTAGGTGCTGAATCTTACAAAGAGTTTTATTGCAGTCCATAGTGGAGCAGGGACTAAAATGAACTCTTCCACCAGCTAGGCCTGTTACTGAGATCGTGTTTAGGACTTGAATTCCAGAATTAAAAACATACGTAATTTAATACTCAGTAGAAATATTCCCTTTTTCAATTCCACACATCTGCCTGAAATATCTGAACATTTATTTTCATTTTTCTTTGTTTTTTCTCTCTCTTCCTTGCTTCTTTCCTTCTTTTCTTCCTCCTTTTTCTCTCTTTTCTGGTACTAGGAGGAAACCAAGACCTTGCACATGTTAGGTCAGTGCTCCCAGCCCTTTTTAACATTTTGTTTGAGACAATATCTTGCTAAATTGCCCAGCCTGGCTTCAAATGTATAATCCTCCTCCCTTACCTTCCTAGTAGCTGGGATTATAAGTATGTACTGGCCTGTCATTTCGTCACATGCTTTCTCTCGATGTCTTTATTTTTTTCTCTTTCTTTCTTTCTTTCTTTCTTTCTTTCTTTCTTTCTTTGTTTCTCTCTTTCTTTCTTTCTTTTTCTTTCTCTCTTCCTTCCTTTCTTCTTTCTTTCTTTCTTTCTTTCTTTCTTTCTTTCTTTCTTTCTTTCTTTCTTTCTTTCTTTCTTTCTTTCTTTCTTTCTTTCTTCCTGGGGTACTGGGGATTGAATCCATCCAGAGCATTCATAACAAACCACAAACCCAGTCCATTTTTCTGTTTTTTGAGAAAGTGTCTAACTGAGTCACTAAATTGTCCAAACTGGGCTTGAATTTAGGGCTTCCCTCCCTCAGCCCCCCAGAGTGCTGAGATTAGAGGTGAGTGTGCCACCACATCCAGCTGAAGTTGGTGTTTCTCCATAAGTTGTCAGACTATCTCCCAGAGTGACATCTGACAAGGTAAAAGGTTTGATCTTTCCAACTTCTAAGAAAAGACTGAGGTTGGTGTTTTCAAATGTTTATGAACTCAGTATGGTAAAGCTACACTAATCCAGACCCACCAATCTCTATCTGTATTTCATGCAAATTTTATAATTGGTGTAATAACTGCCTATTTGGAAATGAGTACTCATAACCTACAGCATTAAAAAGGCTGTTTTCTTACACAGGTTCAAATTGTCTGCAATATTTGTTTACGTCATTGATGTCCAGAATAAATAGTTTGCCCAGTGATAACTCGAGGACAATATTCATTTTAGATCTGTGTAAATAACCCAAATTCCCAAACTCCAACTCTCTCATAATATGTTAGCTCAAGGCTGGCAAATGCTGTGTTGTCTCAGGCTTTGCGGTCCAGCCTTGGTTGACGGAGCTGTGGCTTGGCTCCGCGGTGAAGCTCTGTCCCGTGCTTCTCCTGAACGTGTGTGACAATAACAGTCACTGAGTTTTGGGATGGTTTGTGAAGCAGCATTATCATCTCAAAAGCTATCAAATACAATGTATAACCAGAATTATACAAGGAAATTATTTTGGATCAAGTCAATTTTTTTTTACTTTTTTTT
>PVJX010012603.1:0-21062 GCA_004027295.1 Dolichotis patagonum
ATTGGCTATAATCTCTAGTATAGAGGGCCTTGAAATACTAACAGAGAGAAACACAGGCAGAGTAGATCAGGAGATAGGGTCCATTGAGCTGCTCTATATAGGGAGGCAGTGGGACCCAAAACAAGCAGTGCACCCCATGGGAGTGAAAGGGGAGGAATTGTCTAAAAAAGGGAGGCAGAGGATACTGTTAATGGGGTAATAAGATTTAAAATTTCCATTATTCTCACCACTCTGCTTGGATGGAATATGTGCTGTCCCAGTTTGTCTACCTATGCTAGACTTGAGGACATGATCAGCTATCCCAAAAATAAGATGTCATATTACAGTAATCACCCCTAATTTTCCTATCAACTTAATCTGAAGCCCTTCATAACTTATACTGTCTTATTATGGCTGATCTTATTTGAATCTGGTTATTTAGATTGCTACTTTGTATTGTCTGATTATATTTAAATCTGTTGTGATGGATAGCATCAAGTCTAAGAGTATAGGCAACTACACTGAAGATGACAAGATTCACTAAGATACCCACTCTGGTTTGATTATTACTTGCTTTTGAAGTCTTATAATGTCTCTAATGCTTCATTTTTATTAATGTTGTTATATACTGCTGAGACACCATGGTAACCATTGTAGATCACCTGGCATTGTGGTTTTATGTGACTTTTCTGCCTCATGCTTTTCTAGGAATTGTTTTGTTTTATCTTGCTTTTTTTGTTTTTCCTGCTAATGCAGAAATGATAGATATACATGTAGAGACTCACACATGTGTAGAGCTTATAAACAGTTTACGAGAACCAACTATATAACACATGTTGAAATAAACAACTACTTTGAAGAAAAAGAGACACTACAATACCCAGTACTGATTCCATAATGTCATGATGTGAAGTCTAGCAAAACTATCACTTTTTGTTCAAAGTGGTCTTAGCTTGCTTTGCCTTGTTTAAGTTCAACACACATGAGGGTATGGACAGCTGTTTTGAGGAGAATGAGAGACACTATGACAGCCATTCATGGCTTCCCTAATGTCTGGTCTTGAAGACCTGAAACGCCCTCCTCATCCTGCTCAGATAAATTCCATACTAGGGTGTTTCATGTGAAATCCCTATATGTGACAATATGGACAACTATTTGGAAGAAAACAAGAGTCAATATGATAGAGAGTGAATATCTCCAATTGTCTAGCTTTGAAATTTATGTCTTACATTGCTTTCTTGTGATCTGCTTTGCTGTTTTGTTGTGTTTAATTTTACCCTATTGATATAATTGCATGTATATTTGAGTGGGTAAGATGGATGACCATATTGTTGTTTTTATCAGATCGTGGAGCAGAACTGTTAACAGTCTCACTGTTTTAATGTCTACTTTACATGTTTTAACTTTGTAATGTGAACAACTATTTCTGAGAAGTCAGTATATAATTAGTGAAGTAATAATTTCTTAGGTTTTATTGTTGTTGTACTTTTCATTTTTTTCCTTGGAATATTGTATTGTCGCTACCCTTTATTCTGTTTTATTTTTTTTGTTTTTTCCTCTTTAAATAAAATTATAAAAAAAAAAAAATGATTCACACAATAAGAAAGAACATTTTTAAAATGAGATGTTCTTGAAGAAAATTATTAGATGCAGATGTCATAAAATAAAAAAAAAAATAAAGTCCCCAAAGTAAAACTTTCACCATGACAAAGCCAGGTTTTCAGATTTAAAAGTTTGAATGTCAGATATGCTAACTTAAAAAAAAAAACTCCTATATCACAGTGAAATTTATGAACCTATCTGATGAAGTAAAATATATATATATATATATATATATATATATATATATATATATATCAGCATGGGAATGAATTTCTCATCCACAATATTAAAACTTAGACATCAGTGGAATTTACACACCCTAGAAAAACAGCAAACTATATTTCTGAAAACTCCCCTTACAGAACACCTGAAAAGGCAGGGTAAAATACACCCATCTCTCTTCACCAAATACACAGTCTCAGATCTCAAAAATCAAAAGAAAACCAATTAGTGCAAACTGATCATGAGTTGCCCATAAGATATTTGCTTACAAAAATCTTTGGGCCAACAACAGCTTGGAAGAGGTCACTCTAATACCTTAGCTTCATGGGGGAAAAAAAAGTTAGAAAAAATTTCGCCATATTATTCTGTTTCTTTGACTATACACCTGAATGAAAATAAAGACAGTCTTCTGTGAACATCTGTAACTAGAGCACTGGTATACATTGAAAGTTAAATGTGCATTATGCTTGTGATCTGAAATCATTGAAGAAATCATTTTAAAGTGGTTCCAAGATGATGGACTCCTGGCCACCCAGGAGGAAAAACTGGAGGAGCAAAGACATGTGCAGTGAGCATTTGAAACAATAATTTCTGAACAAAGAAATATGCATGGTATTGTCACAAAATAAATAGAAATAAGTAAAGAAATTAGTAAGGTCCATAAGTAGTTTAACCATAGACTTTTTGGAAAGAAATATAAAGCAAGCATGTAAAAGTTAGGGCAATAAAAGTGGTGATACAACACAGGCAACTAATTAGACTCTATAGGTGTGGGGATTTAGCTCAGTGGCTTAAGCGCCTGCCTGGCAAGTGTGAGGTTGTGAGTTTGATCCCTGGTACCAACAACAAAAGAAAAAAAATAATTAGACTTTATAAAATGAGAAGATAGGTATATTAATACAGATTTTGAAATTTTATTTCAAAGTTTAAATGGATAATTTAAGACCATGTTAGAATAAATGAAGAGTTAGTGAATCAGAAAATAAATAAAAAGAAATTATTAAATAAATAACCCAAAATGAGAACATAGATGTAAGAAATGCTAGAACATTTTGATACCAACCACACACATTTTGGGGGTTTCTTTTAAGATGAGAGACGTTAATGTATGAGTTGCTTTTTCTAAACTAAAGCCCCAACATTCAGATTTCATTAGAGTCAGCACTTTGTGATGCATAAGTGGATTCTGGGCTGTAGTTTGACCAATCAGTCTCTAAAATGTTTACCATCACTGCCCTAGCAAGATATTGTTTTTGGGTGTTTGTTTGTTTTTAATTTTATTTAAAGAGGAAAAAAACAAACCAAAACAAAACAAAAAGTGTAGCAACAATACAGAATTCCAAAGGAAAAAAAGAGAAGAACAACAAAAAAAAAAAACCCACTAAGAAATCATTACTTGGTAACTTACATACTGTCATCTTGGAAATAGTTGTACAAGTTACAAATTTAAAACATACAAAGTACACATTCAAACAATGAGACTGTTAGCAGTTCTGCTACATGATCTGACAAAAACAGTAATATGGTCATTCATCTTACACACTTAAACATACATGAAGTTATATCTTTAGAGCACTTTCTTTTCCTCTCTTGTTTACAGTAGCAATTACACATTTTAGGTTTTATTACTCCTACATTTCTTATTAGTTTTTACACCAGAGACACAATGTGATATTTATAAATATGATTCTTACTTATTCCACTAATGAAGATAGTCTCAAGTTGTCTGAGATATTGTTTTGTGAATTCATTTTACTGTCTCTTGTTTCCAGGCAGAAGTCTCTGCATCATTTTCAAGACATGCCTTGAGCATGAGTATTCAGTAAGATTTGAATCTCTCTAATAGTACACATAGCTGGGAGGATTTATTCATTTTTTGAAGATTCAGGATATGCGACTGAAGAAAATCCAATGCCCTTCCACCACATTGACTTTCTATTTCCTTGTAGAGCTTTGAGCTTGTTATAGCACGCATAGAAAGATTGGCATAAACCTCCCAAGACTGTGCTGCTTGCACTATTTTTATACTTAATTCCTGTACTTAGTTATTTATGTCTGTCCCTCTCAGTCTGCAAATAAAACCCTGCTATTCACATACCACCTTAAATTGATGATTCCTTGCCCATAGCTCTTTTGTTCATTGAATTAACACTCAAACTACGAAATTCCTGAGGTACTGGTGGCACCACTTTTCCTTTTTTCAGTGTGGTTTCGGAAAAGGTGTCAGCAGTAACTCCTTCAAGAAATGACAGATGCCATGCATGTGGACCATGTTAACCTATGTGTAACAGAAGTTTAAGTGGCTTCCAGGGGTTACTATAGTACTACATAATTAAAATGAATTGTCTAAAGTTATGATGCTAAGAATTTACTCCCGCTTCAAGACCCACACAAAACCTCACATTGAATGTGTTCCTACAAATGCTAATGAGAGAGATAATGCAAAATCCAGTCCACATCCACTGGAATATACTGAGAAACTAAAGAGATATATTGTATCATAACTTTACAGAGAAAATATTGATGCTTTACAGAGGAACAAAATCCAGGTCTAAAATTTCAAATACTAGTCTGCATGTGAGAAAAAGAAAATGGCTAAAATGTTCAAGAAAAACCAAGTTCATTCATGTTTTGTGTTTAGTCAAACCACCATTCAAATATCACTGAATACTTAAAATACCCACAAACATTTGATATGCCTTATCTTCACCTCACAGAGAGACACCATAAAAATCTAGAGTAATGCACCCAGATACTGAAAACAGGGAAGTTATCCTAATGACCCTAAAACATGGAGAGAAAGATGAACTCTCCATTTCCTTTTGAAAAGGATGGATATAATAAAACTAAAATAGAATGGAAGGCAGGCATGCAGGCAGGCAGGCAGGAAAGAAGGAAGGAAGGAAAAAAAAAGGAAGGAAGGAAAGAAGGGAGGAAGGAAGGGTAGGAGAAACCACAGGAGGAAGCATGGGAGGCAGGCAGTGAGGAAAAGAGTTTTTTTTTTATTTTATTTTTTTTATTTAGAGGAAAAAAAGAAAAACAGAAAAAAGGGTAGAAACATTACAGAATTTCAGAAAAAAACTAAGAAACTACTAGTTGATAAATTGCATATTGTCATCTTAGAAATAATTGTTCAAGTTACAAAATCAAAGAATAAAAAGTGGACAATGACAGTACAAACCATTCTTTTTGATAAACCAACAAAAACTTAGTAGTATGATTATTTATCTTACACTTAAACATTCATACAGTTATATCCTTTAGAGCACTTTCCTTCCCTTGCATTTTTACATTATCTATTATACATTTTGGATCTTATTACTCCTTCAGTTTTTATTATTTTTTACACTAGTGAGACAATGTGATATTTACAAGTATGAGTCTGATTTATTGCACTTATGAGGATAGTCTCAAGTTATTTCCATTTACCTATAAAAGTCTCAAGATCATTCTTTTTTATAGCTGAGTAATATTCCATTGCATAAAAATCCAACATCTTTTTCTTTTTTTTAAAAGAGAAAATTCAGAAAAGAAGAACAAAAAGCATAAGGCATAAACAACAACATCAAACTGAAACAATAATTATATAGGCTTTCAAAACAGAAGGAAAAGAGTTTTTTTTAAATAAAAATATTAGTTTAAAAAAGGTAACAGGAAATTCATGGTGGTGCCTGAAATTTTTTCCAAATCATATTCTAAGTAAAAGACCAAATCATCTAAAAAGATGTAGGATAATTTATCCTTCTTTGTTTCTGTTCCTTACTTCTATTTCCTTCATCCAAATTTTTCAATGAATCCTATTCCAGGAGCTTTAACATTTTCCATGTGACTCCTCAGTGATACTAATGTGCACACAGTTGTTTTTGCTAGCACCTGAGTTTTCCCTTTCCTCTAACTCTCTTTTAGGGGACTTGTTCATTACCATGTTTCATGAGAAACTTTAATTTTATTTCCAAGCCACTACAGTGCTTTCAGAAGTTTAAAACAAGAGCACACAACTCTAATCTAACCTTGTTACAGTTAAAGGCCATACGAAACTTTGCCTCTAAAATGTTCAATATGTGACCTCTACACATTTACTATCCTCTTTCCCACTATTCACGTTAAATTCCATGGTCCTGCACCAACATCGCCTCCTTGCAAATATTCTCAGTTTCTCAAACCTCAGACTGATTCTTACATCATCATTCTTATTTTCTAAATTCAGACTCTGATTAAATATAATTCAGCCTACTGCACACCCACACCCAAGCAACTGAATATGACCATGGTGTGTACAGAGGAACATAATAGACAAACCACCATTTAAATCATGATCATGATCGTGAAGACATGTCTAAACGCACGCAAATTATTCTGTTTCTTTACTCTCATACGCTAATCCTATCCTTAGATAATTCTTTCACCTTTTCTCTGCTAGAAAAACTCTACAATGCATATTCTCCCATGCATATTCTAAACTGATGCAATTTTCCTACCTCCCAAAAAAGTAAAATGATCAGAAGCAAAATTCCACAAGCTCCCACAATTTCATTTACCAAGCTTCTACCATCTGTACCAAAATTATCTACCTTCCCACCTGTTACTATAGTGAACCATCTGTGCTTTTTATGCAGCCAATATCTTCAACTGTATATTAGATCTCATTCCTTCTCAGTTACAGAAGTGGCTTTAATGATAGTTAACTGCCTCTTGCTATGTTAATCCCCCTCTTTATCATATATTTCCTTTCTAATTAGAAGTGTACTTTTACATTTCCAATTTTGTAAAAACAAGTGCACCATTATTTCTCCACTTGTTTACTAGGTTATGTCCTACTTCTCTCTTCCATGAGGTAGAAAATTCTCTAAAAGAACTAACTTTGCGGGCTATTTCTAATATCTTTAATCTGGATTCTTTCTCTTGAATGCATTCAAATCAGGGTTTTGCTTAACTCATTCTTCTCTTCATGTCAAAATTATCAATAATATCATTACTATCTCATAGATGGTTAATTTTAAGCTGTTGAATTACTTGAAACAATGGACCCAGTGTGCCATTCTCTAACCTTATTTTCTATCTGATTTCTATTTTTCTTTGTTTTGAAAAGAATGAAAACAAATGAGAAAGAAAACAAAACATGGTCATTCAAAACAAAAGGATGGATATAGCACATGATTAAAACCACAATACAAGGTGATCTACAATGGTTGTCTCTTGTTATCTTCAATAGAATTGTCTATATCATCAAGCATAGTATAAATGAATATAGCAGTATAGCACAAAATCAATGAAAACAAAGCATTGGAGACATTATAGGACTTCAAAAGCAAGTAATAGTCAAACCAGAATGGGTATACTAGTGAATCTTGTCATCTTCAGTGTAGTTATCTATACTCTCAGACTTGATACTATCAAACATAACATCATGGAATAAAATCAGTCAAGATAAGACAGTGATCTAACAAACCAGATTCAAGTAAAATCAGTCATAATGAGACAGTGTAAGTAATACAGGGCTTCAGATTAAGTTAATACAAAATTAAAGATGGTCACCATAGTATATCTTGCTATTTTTGGAATAGCTGTCTGTGCCCTCAAATCTAGTACAAGTATATAGACTGGAACAGAATACAACCAAATTAAGGAGTGATGAGAACAATGTGGGTTTTAAATCATGATACAAAATTAACAATGTCCTTCCCTTCTTAGTGCCTTCCCTTTTTAGACAATTCTTCCCCTTTCTCTTTCACAGGGTGCATTGCACATTTTGGATCCCACTAATTCCTTTAGTTTTTAGATTAGGGAGATAACTCGCTATTTACCTAAGTGGTTCTGAACCTTTTTACCTCTGAACTTGATCTTAAGTTGCATTCCTTTACCTACAAAAGCCTCAAGGTTTTCCTTCCTTATAGCTGAGTAGTTCCCCATTACAAAAAAGTGTCCTGTCCTTCCAACCTACCTTCAGCTTCTGGGCGAGCTACCCCTATTTATCTCTGGTTCCCTGTCACATAAGGTGTTATTTTCTCATCTTTGACTTTAAGTCCATAAACCCTCTTTCAGTTTGATTATATTTCCTATAAAGAGCATCTTGATGGACCGTATGTCCTGATCTACTCTTCCTGTGTTTCTTTTTGTTAGTATATCAAGGCCATCTATGTTAGAGATTATAGCCAACCTTCTCTGCCTCATCTCTGCCATGCTATTTTTCTGCTGTTGGTTGTCTACTTTTCCCCTTCATTCCACTGTCTGCCCCATTCATTGAGGCCTCTCTGCCAGTATTCCTGAAACCCTGGAGTTTTTTTCTCTCTCTTTAGAATGTCCTTCAGTATTTTCTGTAGGGTTGAACTGGTGGTCACAAACTCCCCCAGTTCCTCTTTGTCATGGAAGCATCTTGTTTCTCCATTGACTTTGAGAGATAGTTTTGCAGGGTACATCAACCTGGGTTGGAGATTATTTTCTTTTAGGGCTTGGAATACTGCACTCCAAGCTCTTCTTGATTTGATGGTTTGTGTCAAGAAGTCTGTCATGATTTTGATATTTGTCTTCTTTTCTCTGACTGCTTTTAATATTCTGTTCTTGTGTTGAATTTCTAGGTTCCTGATTATTATATGTCTGGGTGTAGATCTGCTTTGGTTAGCAGCTCTGTATGCCTCATATATCTGTATATCATTTTCATTTGTTTCTTTCTCTTGTCATGTTTCTGGCTTCTTCCAGACAAGTGTATCGTGGGGGTCACAGGCCCTTTCTGTGTTGGTTACAATTACTCTGTAGCATGCTGGCTAGGGATTGCTGACCTCTCCAGTCTGCTGTTGATCACTGAGGTACAAGCAGGGGTGGTGCAGGCTTGCCCCTCCCCTCCGAGGCAGCCAACCAACAGAGATCTTCACCATGTTAGTGTGTGCTGTGCGGACGGAACCAGTTCAGGCCAGCTTCAGGGGCAACTTCGTCCCTGGCTATTGGGTCCTGCATAGGGGTGGGACCCAGTCCAAGCAATTACCACCAATCTGCTCTGCATCAGGCAGCCAGCTGAAGTCACTATGGTTTGGGGTTCAGGCCCATCCTGCCCAACTCCAAAATGTCACCCAGTCCATCTGACCCTCCTGTGGGAGAATCAAATTCCGAGCACTGACCATAGGCTGCTGCAGAACTCCATGTTGGTTCCATTCTCCCTTATGGCACATCCCTCTGCTGAGGTCCTTGGGCTCGCCAACCCCAGACTTCGACCACAAGTCATCGGACTCCAGTTATGCCAGCACACCATGGTGCTGGCTCTGGTGAGAGCATGTCTGGCTCCAGCCTTCCATCTATGTTTTTCTTTTCTTTTCTTTCTCTTCTCTTTTTCTCTTTTTCCTTTTTCCTTAGTTTCTTCCTGGGTCATGAGAATCCCTCTCCTTTCATGTAGTCTTCTCCAAGATGTTAAATTCTAGCATCTGAGCTATTTCTCTCAGAGAGGCTCTTTATCTTGCTACTTATCAATCCACCAACTTCCCAGCCTCTCTCTATCTGATTTCTAACATACAATACCTACCTGTTTTGTTTTCTTTTTCACATGTTAGTGATGATATACTCCTAGTAGAAATTTCCAACTTTTTATAGTATCTTTGATTTTAGTAGCCCTCCTTCCCCTATTAATATATGTAGATCAAATTTTGTTTGCTAAATCTACATTTATACCTCTTTCCTCATTATCTCTACTTGGATTTCAAATAAACATAATTTCAAACCTAAACTGAATTTTTTTTGTTTATGCTCATCAAACTTATTTCATATATAATGTACTCTTTTGTGCTAACAACAACTCAATATAATGTTCCTGCTTCAAATCTGATCATTTACTCTCATATATAAAATTCCATATTTCAGGATCTACACTCACATTATATTCAGAGTAATATTATCTTTTAGAAACTCAGTATCTTAATATTTCATACTTTTCATTATCTCCGAAGTAATTTTCTTTTCTTTTGGAATAACATACTCTGTCTTTATTACTATGATTTTTCTTTACTTTTTGCATGTGTATCCTTTTAATATATGTATCTTGTTTTGTTTTTTCCACCATGTAGAATCATCCATTTCCCTTTCTGCTTAGGACAAAAGCCAAAGTCCATATTATAACACAATAACTTGTACAAAAAGTGTTCCTAACAACAGTGTAGAAGGGTTTCTTCCTTCCCCACCCCTGCAGCCTTGGCAATGTCTGCTGTTATATGATTTCTTGATAATAGCTATTCTTTCTGGAGTAATGTGGAATTTCAGATTGGTCTTAATTTATATTTCTCTAATGGCCAGGGTTGTTGTTTATTTCTTCATGCATTTATTGAGAATTTGAACTTCTTCTGTAAAGTGTCTATTCATTTTGCTTGCCCATTTTTGACAGAGTCTGCACTGTTGGTAATAATGTAAACTAGTGCAATTACTATGGAAATCAGTATGGAGATTCCTTAGAACGTTGGAACTAAAAATTCCATTTGATCCAGCAGTTATTCTTCTAGGTATCCTCTTAAAAGAATTAAAGACATCATATTACAGAGACTGACACATAGCCATGGATATAGCATCACAATTCATAATAGCTAAATCTTGGAAGCAGCCCCTATGTCCATCACCAGGTGAATAGAAAAAAGAAACTGTGGTATTTACATGTTACAAAGCACTATTCTGCTAGAAAGAAAAATAAATGAGTCATTTTTAGGAAAATAGATGCACCTTAAGACCATTATATTAAGTGAAATAAATCAGACCCAGAAGTTTAAGTATCACATGGTGTGTCTTATATGGGGTTCCTGGAGGAAAAATAAAGAACAAAATAAAAATAGATAACAGGAAGTCGGGAGATGCATTGTTCTCAAAGGGGAAAGGGGATCATTAGAGTTAGGGAGTTGAGATAGAGGAAAGCAATAAGGAATGGAAAAAGAATTGAAGTGTATTTTGTACATATACCAACTCCACACAAGAATTGCAAACATTGTGTATTGTAAGCAAGTGCACAAAAAAGAAGGGGACCAAAAGATGTGTTGGGGGAACTAAAGAAATGAATTGAGATGTTTTGTGAACATGTATAATTTTGCATAAGGAATGCAAATATTGTACACTACACTTAGGTACTAAAATCAAAATTGTTTTTAAAGTCTCCCTATATTCTATTTGTGTGTTCACTTACATCTCTTTTTTTAAAGTTTGTTGGTACAATTTAGATATACAGAATGATCATACTCATCATAGAGAAATTGTAATAGACACATATTATTACAAACTCTTCTAACACTGCGTGTTATATCTCCTTTTCTTCAAACATACTACGTATCACCCTCCTAAGACACTAACTGTGGATGTTTCCTCAGTCCACTATGATTGTATCCTAGATGTAGTTATAGGATAGGCCTTTACCCTTTTAAATCTTTGTGAAAATTCCATTTTCTCAGAGACTTTATCTGATTATACTATTTAGAATGTTAGTCTTTTTCTTTTTTCCTTAATTTTGGACACTTTCTAATATTTTGTATTCAATTTAATGATCATTAATGTTCTTGTCTGTTTTATTCACTGATATTCCTAAAGAAGGAGTTTATGCCTGTGATTTGGTAGGCTGTCAATAAATATTTATGGACAACTGTAAGATTGAAAAAAAAGGATGGAAAAATGATAAGATGAAAGGTAACCGACATTCAAACTAAGATTATCACAAATGAGAAAAAAAACCAAAATACTAGTAATACACATTGTCACAATAAGTGTGTACAGTAAGATAATATAAAATAAACATGATAATATAAAGGATTAATTTATTATTAATTAGAGATGGTTATATTTTCATAATGGAATGTTTTCCTTCTATTCCTATTAGGCCAATATTTTGTGTTTTGAGATAGCTGTCTCATCTTTCAAACACTTTTTACTATTATGTTTTCTTAAATTAAATATGTCAATATTCAAAGTTTCACTTTCACCAAATTGAGTGATATAGATTATCCCAATCTTTCTTATCTCTTCCATTTTTAACACAGTTTCTAAGATACTATATTTATTAGTCTTCTCATTAAATTCAGCTACTTGCAGAGAACAGATTTAACATAACACACAAAAATGTAAAAGAGCAGCTTATAGTTGTCCACAGAGTCAAGTGTAGGACTGTGCAAGATAACTGCCCATGAGCTAGAGATCCAAAGAATCCAGCAGAAGGCCAGGAATCCACTTCAATGCCCGTGCACATCCGCACACGGAGGCCAAGAAATCCTGAATGGAATACTGAAGCATTGGTGCTGGAAAGTTCCAGGGCCGGAGGTCCGGAAGCTACAGAGTCTTCAAGGGCAGGTTGAAAGGGCAGATGCTGGAAGATGAAGAATTCACACTTCCCAAGAGCTCCTCCCAAGAGAACAATGGCCACCCATGAGGTCTGCAGCTCAGCTGCAAAGAACAGCTAAAACCCCTCACGGGGAAATCAACATACAATCTGCACCTTTGTGCTCCCTTTATACCATTTCACAGAGCCCCTCTACCTCAGCACAGTTCTGCATTTGCAACTAAACTGACCATCAATGAACCATCACATTATATAAATAAAATGTACTCAGTAGCATATGCTATATCTCTTATCAAAACAAAGATCAAGGAGAGCAGAAAGAGTGTTTTTTTTCTGTCTTGTTGTACCTAAAGGCATTTAATTGTGTTAGGCACAAATAAGTTTCTAAATGAAAATCCACTGATCAAATAACTGTATTGCCGTATTTTCTACTATTGATTCAATTTTGAATTTTTACTGTATTGCATACTTTGAGCATGATATATTATTTAGTTAATAAAAAACTTAATATCATTTACTAAAATACATCACTGGTTTTTCTTAATCTGTTGTTTTTTTTTTTTTTTGTACCGCGGATTGAACTCACAACCTTACGCTTGCCAGGCAGGCGCTTAAGCCACTGAGCTAAATCCCCAGCTTAATCTGTATTCTTGTACATTCTGGGTCTATGTATTTTCTTCACTACATTGTGGTTATTTTGTATATGCTTTACACAAATGTTTTTGAAACAGTTTTAATGCTCTAACACTGAGTCTAATAAGTGACAAACTTTACAGGCACCTTCTTTATCTCATTGAATGAATAGATGCCCGTTGCAGGTGGGCATTGGACATGTAGAAAAGACACAAAGACAGCTATTCTAGATCAAAAAATTGGGAATTTTTAACGAGGTAGATTTTTAATAGATGTTTGGGGCCAGCTCATATCTGGATTTTTAAACCATCTAAAATCCTCTTGATGTTTCCCTAGGTGCTAACATTTCTATTATATATCACATTTTCCAATAGTTGGCAAACAAAAGATGTATACATTATCTGTACTCTCATGTACTGTAACAACACTTCAGACAAGAACCACAAAGACAGTTAAGATTCCACATAATAAAAATAGAACTAAAAACATTTCTACCACTGATTGAACACATAGCTAAAGTAGAGGTAAGAAAAAAAATGAAATGATAGGCAATAAACCCCAAGAAAACACACAGGGAAAAGTTTAGCAGGACTTTCTTTCAGATCTTAAAATCTCTTTAAAATGTTTGAAAACAAGGACATCAACTCTGAAACTCTTTTCAGGAGTAGAGAGGTAGGTCTATGATTCACTATTTCCTCCAAAACTGTCTGTGATTAAAACTAAGAAAGAAAGAAAAAAGGAGAGAGGGAGAGAGAGAGACAGAGAGAGAGAGAGAGAGAGAGAGAGAGAGAGAGAGAGAGAGAGAGAGAGAAAGAGAAAGAAAGAAAGAAAGAAAGAAAGAAAGAAAGAAAGAAAGAAAGAAAGAAAGAAAGAAAGAAAGAAAAGAAAGAAAGAAAGAAAAAAACATTATAGATGTATTTCTGAAAAGAGTGAAATCTACTGAAGAAACATCTCCAGATGATTTCAGAATAAGGCTGTGTTATCCTAAGAGACAGCTCCATGCCTGTTATTGTCTCTGGAAAACCTTCCACAAGATTAAAATGTGGATGGGGAAAACAGTAATACTGATGATTTTGAATCCATGGAGGCTAGAGTAATGTGTATGTGCTATATTTTAGTTTTTAACCAAAAAAAAAAAAAAGAAAGAAAGAAAATAAGTAATTTCAAATTTAAGAAAAGGCTTATAGAATGATTTTTAGTGAAAAACTACATTGGTATAACTATTTAAATTGTGATTACAAAAGTTAAAAGAATTTAAGGTACATAAAGAAAAAAACAGTAAGCTTATTGTTGAGGAAAACAATTTAAAATTATTTCAGTGCAGCCTAAGCATACAGGGTCCACAAAGACTACAATAGCATGCTCTAATGTCCTTGCCCTCCTAGTCCTCCACTACCCAGGGCAATTTCCAGTCCTGCAAACTCCATACATGGTAACTGTCTTATACAGTTTTAGTATTTTGAATACTGTAATTTTACTACATCTTTTCTATTATGTTACTCAGCTTTTTGTTACTGTAATCCAAAATATTTGACACTCATAATTTAAAGGAAAAAAAAGATTTATTAATCTCATGGTTTCAGAGGTTCTAGTCCGTGGTTTACTTTCTCTGAGTCAAAAACATTACGGTGGCATAATGTAGTGATCAAAGCTGTTCATTTCTTGGTGGTTAATAGAGCACAAGGGAAGAGTATCCACCTCCAAAAAACACACTTTAAGTTAAAAGCCATCTCCTCCAATTGGGCCTCATTTTTGAAGAGCACAAACATCCATGATCAAAAATCAATTAATCCACTGATGAGTATAGTGCTCCCTGATCCCACCATTTCTCCCAGATGTTTTTATTCTATCCAATTTGACAATGAAGATCTACAGTCCTCAGTCTAGCACAGTCTATCTCATGTGAATCTGATACCTAATCAGATCTTCTAAAGTCCTGCTTACTTTCTAAATAAATGCAATAAAAGGTAACCAATTCCACCTAACGTGAGATGACTATCCAGCTTACAACCAAAAACACAATAATCTCCTTCCGGAAGTCCCAAAAGTTCTAAACCCAAGTTTCCCATGAGACACAAGGCAAACTCTTGACTTTGAAACCAGTAAAAAAATTTTAAAAACTATATATTCCCAAGATAAAATGTCACAAGTTAAATATTTTCATTGCAAAATGGAGGAATCAGGAATACAAGACAATTAGATCATAACAAGACTAAAACAAAGCAAGACAAACATTAATTTTATATGGCTTTATATTTTTATCTGGGGCACATGGCAGGGACATACGAGTTCCGAGCTGCATGGATCTCTGTGCTTTTGCCAATTTTAGCACAATGAGCCTCTCTCTTGGACTGGCGCTACTCATATCTGCAACTTTCTTGGAAGAGTACCATATCCACGGCATCTCTGATTTTTTAGTCCCCAGTACACCTTTGTACTCGTTCTCACAGATTGACAATCCCTCAGGATGACATTGTCTGGAATTATGGAACTCCCTTTGCAATCTGTGTGGAAATCTAAATGCTGCATAACTCTTACATTTTGCATGTGGGTGATACCAAGGTCTAAAACAAGATTCAGGGGGAGCCAGTATTCTCAGATGAAACCTTTACACTTCTTATCCTTGACCTTGTGATAGGTGGAGGGCCTGCTGATTCCTGAGATATGATCCAAGTATGTTTCTTCTCGTCTTGGTTCAAAATACTTGGTATATTTCTCATGCCCCCGATCTATTCGGCAACAATGCCTTTACCTTCTTGTCTCCAGTTTTATACTTGGACTTTTGGTGGCCAGAATTTAATTTTTACAAATCTTTTTGTAAAATCTGGCCAAAAGCAGTCTGTGAACCCATGCGGCTGTCTCCTGGCTACTGGATGGGTGATATTTTGGATGGAGGGGAGAGACCACCCATTCCTGATGCCTTCAATGATGGCTCTGCTGTCTGCTCTATCTTCTCTGAGACTTTAACTCCCATTGAAAACGCTGAACATAGTTGTGTCTGTTACCACATTATTTTAGTCTCTAGAGTTCAAAACTTCATCCTTTTTCCATGAACTCTGGGGTGTGAAAACATCTGTTTCTTCAGCCTTTTGTTTCCCTAATTGGTGTTTCAACTCTCTCATCACCCATGCAGTGTTTTCCCTGTGTGTTAAGTTTCTCTATGTTGCTTATTTCAAGTAATCAGATATTAAGACTAACCTTATGTATAACTCTTGACACACTCTTGTTATTTTTGCATAACTTATAGAAGTTAATGTTTGATCAAAGTTCACATTTTTAATGTATACCACCAACACTACTATCCAGCAGTTTTATACGCAATAATACTTTAAAAGCAATTTAAAGACTTCTTCCCAACCATCTTCAGTGTGGAAATTAGCATAAATATTAATGCAATATAGTAACATAAGCTTTAACACGGTACTTCATGGTTTTCTTAATTTGTATTTGTTTGATTATTGTGAATATTGCAAGAAACATATGATTTTTTTTTAGATACTTTAGGGTTTTACATAAATCTTGATCTAAATTAAATTAACCTTAAATTAAATGTGATAGCATGTATTATAATCATATCATAGATTCCTTCTGCATATTTGAGGTTAATTAGTCCTCTTAAGCCTTCCTGTGATTAAGTGTAAATAAGTGATTTTAGTAAACTACAATTTAGTGGTACAAAAGGGACTTAGATTCTTATCAGATACACTTTGAAATACAAGTGGATATTGGAAATTTAAAAATAAAATTCATACAATATAATACATTTAAGAAAGAAAAGAAATGAAGATGGGGATAAAGCTTAGCAGCATACGTACCTATCTGGGAAGCACAAGGTCCTGAGCTCGATTTCTGGTCCCAGAAAATAAAAAGAAAGAAAAAGAAAAAGTAATGCTTTGATGGAGAATTATAATGAAAGTGCATGACAATTTAAGGTTGTACCTTATTTTTCAGCACTGAGAATTTAGCCATTGAGCTACATCCCTAGCCTTGTTCGTTCATTCATTCATTCATTCATTCATTCATTTTTGACACAAGGTCTTACCAAATTATTTAGGCTGGTCACAAAGTTTAGATTTCCCAGCCTCAGCCTCATAAATAGATGGGATTATAGGTGTCCACCACCACACTTGGCTTTTCTGTTACTTATTTTAGGAGCAAGATTAGGCCATGTGAAACTACTAAACACAGTGAAATAAGGAAAATGACTAGGCTTACCTTGTAAATAGGACAACCCATTGCTAACAGTATCATTATTTCAGCTTGTTCAAGGTCATTTCTGTGCATTGCATAAGAGAAATTTTGAGAAAATTAAACATATATATGTACATATATGACATATCAATCATTGATATTGTGTATAATATGGATATTTTAATGAAAACGTATATCCAATGTATATTAAAATTATTTTCACTAGTAAAATAATCCATACACTCATTTTTACATATTGTAAGATTAATCATTTAGTTAGACTAGAGAGCAGAGAACAGGGTTCTCTGTACAAGACATTTTACTAAAACATAGAAAAAAAATACTATCTTTTGTTGTGTGACATCATCAGCTTCTAATGTGGTGGAATAATTTATTGTTTTTCTGGCTATAGCACAAATGCTATAATGGAGACTCCGGATAATTGCTAGTGAGGCTTCCTGAGAACATTTCTGTGTATCTTTTTACTAAGAAAGAATTGTCCTGCTGCTTCTGAGCACTGAATTTATTTTCAGCTGTGAACAAGGAAGTCTAAGACTGAGCAAACAACCATTTGCACTCTGACTATGTGCAATCCTAGTCAATTTTGTGCCCAATCTGTAAGAATCTTGTGAGAAAATTATTGAACCTCTTCCCTCCTTTCCAACTTTGTTAGTTTGATCTGCCTTGGTGCTGTGTACCATATATATCTGTATATTCCACTTATTGAAAGTGAATATTCATTGCTCAGTATTATATGTATATATATGATCAAATATATATATATATATATATATATATGTTACAAAATCAAAGTAAGTGCAGACTAAACAATGGTTTGACAATTTTCATTATAAAGACAATACATACATGACAATAAATTTCTGGGTAACCTATTTAATTTTAAGATCTTTTCAGACTTTTCTCTTTTCCTTATTTTTTAAATCAGTAACTCAGATATTCATACAGTTTCTCTAGTTCTGGAATCCCATCTGTTTTTATTCAGAAAAGGCTTCAGAAGAAAGGCCAGAAAATGAAAGTATCACAACAGACAGACACAGAGCTTATTTAAGCTTGAATTGTAATAAAAATATTTTTAACTAAATAAAAATGAATGTTGAAATAGCTCACTAAAATATAACAAGAGTCAAAATTCTGCATCTGTTGACATATTCTTCCACCTGCAGTTTTAAACTGGCTGTGTAACAGCTTAATCCAAGAATATTCTTCTTTACAGAAGTAAGATTTTGTGTTCAACAATATATTGTCATTGAAATTACTCTTTCAGCTATTCTACATTGGGCAAGTACTTAACAGACAGTGGTATAAAAGTACAGCTTGGCAAACATTTTTTTCCTATCGTTGACTGGATAATAAATATATTAGGAATTTATGTGTATATCGATTTCTTGAACAGCTACATTATTCAGATTTGCTTTTAAAGTATGAAAACAGATTTAGAGAGTAAATAAACAAATGTGTCTAGCTGGGCTCATCTGTGTTCCAATAATTCTTTCTTTATAAAGCCAGATGATGGTGCAGACTTAGTCCTGGGGCCATAGTTTCCTGATATATATAATAAAATGTTTGTAGTAACTTTTATTAAATCTTATTTTCATTTATTGGAATATATTGGTGAATACAAAAGCATGAAAAATAAAAACAAAGATCATATTCCTAAGAAATAATTGATATTATAACCATGAGATTTTAGTTTATGTATTTTTAGATTTTCTGTGATACATGATTGCAATGATATATATATTCTATCATAAAACATGGTTATAAAGATACTAAACCTGTCATTTTAAAAAGACAAAAAATGAAGATTATGTTTAGATTCAAGAAAGATAAAGAATCAGATTTGGGTTTGAACATTCTATCCTGT
The DNA here is from genome assembly GCA_004027295.1 of Dolichotis patagonum. Lineage (NCBI taxonomy): Eukaryota > Metazoa > Chordata > Mammalia > Rodentia > Caviidae > Dolichotis > Dolichotis patagonum. Next base: position 18,798 of record PVJX010012603.1, read on the forward strand.
GGTCCTCTAAATTCCCTTTCCCCAAAGTCCTGGTAAGTGTTCTTGAAAGACCATGACTTTATTTTCAGCCTTTCCCTCCTCATCATTGTCATTATAACCCAAACTTCTCACCAAGTGTTTGTATTAATAAACTTTCCAGCCAAAACTTTGAAAGTTTGGATTTTTACTCAGGTAACAGATGAACTACCAGGCAAGAGTTATCAGGGACCATTATAAACATAGCTACAAAAAACCTAACTCTGTAATTTTAGATTTCCTGTGGTATGGGAAATAAATTTCATATGTTCATCTATTTATTTTAAAAGGATAAATATAGTGTTCTCAAGGATTTAGCTATCAGAAAATTTTAAATGTTAGTAATATTCTTTTTATCTTAGAACTACAGAAAGAAGTTATATAATGCTGTTTTACTTATGAGGCTTTAATGGTGCTATTTCTTATCTACCATTCTATCTAAATAGAATGTGTAAAGTAGTAGAACAGTAACTACCCTCTTTATCTTGGCAAATTCAGCCAAATTTCCTGTTTTTCTAGGACCTAGAGAAAAAATGATTACTGACCTTTGGTTCTAAAGTGGAAGTCTCCCGTTTTGTAGATTTTCATAGAAATAGTTCAAGACTTAAAATCTTTAAGATCCATAAACAAGTTACAATCTCGTCAATAATGACAGAATTAGAAAGCAACTACAAAAGTAGACTTAAGTCAGGGTTACATTCAGCTATTATGAATGGAGAGACTAGGAGATTTTCTGGAAATGTCTTGGAAACCAAACTTTAGAAATTAAATTTAGCTTCTGTTACTTTATCAGCATATTAGAATGCCTTACACAACATCTATTGAAAGGTACTGTACTGTCTTTACCTGCATTCTAACCACGTAGAGGAAGAAACACAGCATCCAAGGAGTGAGGGTGAGACCTTGTAATTTATCAATACAGTGTTGGTCACATAGTAGATCCCTGGGGGGAAGGAACTACAGCAGTGGCCACAGACTCACATGCAGTCTAGAAAAAAATAAGCATATGGTTACAGACCCTTGTCACCTGGAGTTCAGAAGCCATGGTTTAGTAAGTAAATCTCCCTGTGCTGCTGCTATCTGTACATTTATTATGTTTATGCTCCCAGGCAAAACTGTGCTCCAGATCTAATGCAACCTACCTCACTTTGGTAAGCTAGGCTTAAGAGTTTTCTTGGCTTATCTATTAGCCTTCTAAATGATGAATTTCAGTATCTTACCCTAAGTTATTTCTCAAATTTAATTCATTAAAAAATGTTATATTTTCCTCCTGGGACCACGATAAGCCTTGCAAACAATATGGAAATATGGAAGTGTTGATCCTGCCTTGAAAGAACTTTATAGAATGTTTGAAGCAGACAGATACAAAACTTCTAACAGAAAGACAAAACCAGGCCAAGGATTTAGTTCAGTGGCATAAGTGCCTGCTTGGCAAGTGCAAGGTTGTGAGTTTAATCCCTGGTACTCAAAAAAAAAAAAAAAAAAAAGAAAAGAAAGACAAAACCTTAGAGATGGGTAGAAAATGTACATATTTAGAAAAACAGGTCAATAAAAAAGATGAACATGAAGATGGAGAACACAAGGAGACAGAAACAGTGCCGACATGGTAAAACCCTGTGTTAGGCAAATATGCCCATGTACAGAAGTCAGTAATAAAACGTATATTAACAATTTAATTTCATTGGAACTAATTGACTCTTATGAAATGTGTAGGAAAATAGTGTAGAATAAACATTGGAAGATACTATGATGAAAGTGTTCAAGAACTGAGAATAACTTATTTCTCTTAATTTTGAACCTGGGAAAAGCTTTCATATTAAATTCATTGCTACTTTTAACACAGGCCAGGTTTTTTCCTTGTTTTCTTCTGAAACAGAAGAAAAGAAAATCTAGATACTATACTTAATAGGCTCTGAGGACAATATAGTAAAATCAAATATAGGAAATTCTTATATGGATACACATAATAAAGTAGCAAGTTTACTTGGTGAATATTAATATAACTCCATTTTTACATGCTTTAAGTATATAAATATTACCATAAACATTATCATATTCAGCTACTAAATATAGTTTAAGTAGCAACAGTATACAGGATTATTTTTAAGATAAGGCTATTTTACAGATAACCAAGAATCAGAATACAGAGTAGGTAACAATAGAGGAAGAAAACTACTGTCTAAGATGAGTGTCCTACCATGCTTTTTTTGTTCTATTACCATTGGTTCTATCTACCACATTGTGTCTTAC
>PVJX010012603.1:21162-37173 GCA_004027295.1 Dolichotis patagonum
TTATAATACCCATTGATCATTTTCTGTTATTCGGTTCAGAAAGCCCTGGAATTCTTTCACTATATGCATGGCTTTATACTATTGTATTATGTTTGATATTATTGTAATTGAAACTATGCTCAACTATAGCAGAGTAAGAGATATGGTGTTAGATACTGTTGATGTCCAGTTGACTTAATGTAAAGTACTGTGTTGCCTAGGTTGTCCTCTTCTGATCTGCTCTGTACTGCCCCCTTTTGTTTTATTCTCTTTTAAATAAAAAAAAAAAGATGAGTGTCTGATTCAAACTACGGTGAGTAATAAAACAAGATTCTGAATAAGAATAGAATGTAAATGTTCTGGGTTCAGATGGTTAAAAGAAATCCAACTGAAACTTGGATGAGAGGTAAAGAATGAGGAACAGAAGATTTGTTTAAAACAAACAGGTATTGTTTTAGGCTTGAATTAGCAAGAGTCGTTCAAATGACAGATATGATATCTAAGTAAGTAGTTAGGGCTAATGAGAAAATTTTTCCTCAATAGAAAGAGAAAATAGATACCACTAGAATCAAATCAATCCATACATTTGTACTGGAGTAAAAACACTGTGACCATGTGCTTAATTTCCTAGGTATAGCGAGGGAAAGAGCTGTATAGTCATCTAGAGCGTGTGATAAGAGTAAAGCAATTTAGCAAACTAGCAGTGGTAGACATCACTAAACATTTAATGATGAAATACAGGAATGCCTCAGTTTACGGAAGCTTCTGTTTGTAAATAATTCAATTCATAACTAGAACCATTAGCAAAATTTTGTTTTCATTGGTCAGCACTGCATCAGTTGATGAAAAGGACTCTGGCCATCTTTCCTACTTGAACATGAATGTCACAATCTTCCCTACTCTGACATGTGATTTTGACATCCTCTACAAAATCACAATCACAGACAGACTTGTTCACATTTGCTGTGAAGATTTTTTGTGTGGTTTTTAGCACCTACTGTACTGTATATTATTATTCAATCCAACATGGTCCAAAAAAGGACAAAAGAAGAAAAAGAAGAAAATTTTGAAGAAAATAACCATTGACTAGAATAGGAAAATTGCAGAAAGGCAGGGTCATGGTACTCTTGTGCCTGATATGGTTGAAATGCAAGATGCCAGGAAGTTGATAATCTTGACTATTTTGGAGAACAAAAATATCATCAAAGGAGCTGATATAGGAAAAAAGGGTAACCATACTAACTAAGCAGAGGGCATGAGTGTTGGATGAAATGAAAAGTATTTTGTTGTGGTTGGATGAGTAATAGCTGCCAAATGAAAACATTAGTGAAGTTATAATATGTGAGAAAGCCAGGAAATTGCTCAATGATTCACTGCAATTAAAGTCCTCCATAAGTACAACAGGTGATGGATGTAGAGCCATGGTGTTTGACAAATTCCAGAAGAAAAGTTCATTCATAGTGTGATAAGTCATACTGTGGCTTCTAGTTCTGGCTAGGTGGCTGCTGAAGCCTGTAAGAAATAATTCATGACTTTCCTGAAGGCAAAAGAATACATCGCTCAACAAGTGTTCAACTGTAAAGAAACAGGGCTCTTCTGGAACAAGATGCTGAACAGAACATATGTCATTCAGGAGGAAAAGGCACTTTTGGGCCATAAGCACATAACCCATTTGCCTTGTGCAAACCAAGTGCTGTTCTGAAGATAAAGTCTCCACTGGTGGGCCATGCCAGACCCCTCATGCATGCCAATTACAGAGTGTGAACAAGTTCTGACTACCTGCCATGTGGAGGGTCAGTGTGAAAGCCTGGGTCACAAGGCAGCTGTTCACGGAATGGCAGCACTAGGTGCTCACACTCACCACGAAGAAATACTTTTCTGACAACCAACTCCTTGAAAGGTGGCTTCTTCAAAAGGAAAATGTCCCAGCATAAGCTTCGACATTGGCAAATGACATGGACACCAAATGTGTCTTCATAAAGGTCAAACCAACCCTCCACAACACTGTTTTCTATGACACTACTGCATCCATGGATCTGCAAGTGATCTGCAGCTCCAAGAAGCTATACACAATGCCTTCTTCACCAAGTGTTTTAATATCACAGAAGGGATTTCCTTTTGTCTGTAAGGACCATTTCCATGTCCGCACTGTGTCAACCTCACTGACAAAGCCAGGAAAGATGTCATGTACTAGGCCTTAAACTCAGTCTGGAGGAAACTGTGGCCAGAATGTGTCACTGACTATGACTTTGAAGGGTCCAATTCACAAGTCATGGGGGTTGTGTAGACGAACAGGAGTACTGTACGTGTCTGATTGTCAGTGATATAGACAAAGGAGCCATAAGGAGCCTAAAGGTCCATAAGGGGGAGGTAGCAATGGAAGATTTTGTTGTTCTCCCAAGTGAGCAGCAGAAGATGCTCCTTGAGGCGCATTCCACTGAGGAAGAGGTAGACAGGGAAGTAGTTAGTAGTGGTATGATGAAATTCATTATGGGAAAATGGGATGAGTACCAGGATTTCTTCAAGAAGCCCTACTTCATCATAACTGAAATGCACAGTGCTGAATCTGATAAAAGATTATATGGCCCTTCATTTCTAGAGAGTCATGAACCACAGGAAAAACAAAAAACAAAAAACAAAAAAACCCAAAAGAACTGATTTAGACAGATTTTCCATCAGAATTGATCCTATAGCTAAGAGACAAAGAGGAGAGGAATACACGGTAGGAGATTTGTCTAACATCCTTATGGAGGGGAACTGTCTCCAAAAACTAAACTCCTCCTCACACACCTTCCTGTCCTCCACACCATGAGTCACCTCAACCAATGTTAGTGTTCTCTCTCTTCACACTCTTCTGTACTTAGTTTCATATTTTTATGATTAAACATTACACATTGTTCAGGATGGATTAGTCTTATTTGCATTGAAGCTTAAAGAATATTTGATTCCATTCAAAATCAGAATCATGTAATAAATGAAGTTCTTGAACTGAAGTATCACTGTGAGTTCCATTATTTACAACCCAAATGCTCCGTTTTGTACAATGATACTGCAGACCCTCATTTAATTCTACATTTTGGAGGAGATCAACACTGTTGGGAGCAGAATGCAATGCAGATATTTAGAAAAGGTTCTTGGAGATTTAAAAATATGTGAATCAGAGGCCTAGGACATTGCTCAGTAGCATGAGTATGTGCCTGGAAAGCAAGAAGTACTCAGTTCAATTCCCAAAAACAAAAGTAAATAAAAAGTCATATAGGTATAATGTAATAAAAATATGAATCCATTTGCATTTCCTGGAGGCCAAGCTTGTAACTTTTGCTTATATCTTGAATAGCTACTTCCCACCAAAATTGATGTTTACTGTTAATATTTGTTAATATTTACTGATATTTACTGTTAATATTTGCCAAGTATTTGTTCATTTGGCATGATGTTTTGTTTCATTTATGCTATTTACTTTGTAAGACACCTTTTTATATTCATGTATTTTAGTCATTGTTAAGGGAAACTATAGTCCAAGTCATTCCTCATATATATATATAACCTCTTTCATATACATGTAATTCAAGCAGCTGGGCTTTGGGCATGGAGGTGCGTGCCTGCCTTTGGAGGGCAGAATAACCGCTGAGACCAACCATGTGGCAGTTTGTGAGGCAGCAGTGAAGAGCTAGAAGTTGGGCCCTGGAGGACTCTAGGAACAGAAGACCATTCCCAGTCCCGACATCCAAGATCAGCTCCGTACCCAGCACAATTCCCAAGGCAAACTTGGGTGGAGTATATTTTACTACTTTGTTGTCCTTTATTTGTCTGATTGGCTGCCCTTTTCCTGTCTGATTTTTTATTTTCTCCTCTCTCTGGTCTCCTTTTTTTAATTTTCTGCTTTTTTAAAATCTATTTCTTCCTTTTTCCCCCCACTTTTTTGGTTTCTCACCTTTCTTTTTTGTTTTCTTCTACTGACCCTTTCTCTTTTTCCTCAGCTACTTCTTGAATTTAAACTTTCAAATGAGTAAACATTGTCTCTTTGCTTCCTGATTACTGCTTCACATTCTATTTCATTTTTTCCCTCCTGCATCCAGCAGTTTCCCAAAACTCAAGTTATCATTCTTTGACCTTCAGCATTGACTGCACTATATTTGACCTCATTCACCACATTATCACTAAACTTAAACCCTCTGTCCCCACAGAAGATTAAAAATTACTCCACTAAGGGAAAAATGAAGTACAAGTTATATGTTTGATTTTGTTATATTACTTTAGAGTTTGCTCCTGTGGTCAGAGATAGCAGGTTGGCATCTATCACCACTCCTATGCAATATGGTTCTGGAAACATCAGCCAGAGCAATTAGAGGAAAGAGATAAATAAAAGAAATGAGAATAGAAATGGAAAAAGTTAAACTATCTTTATTCACACATGACATGATATTCTACATGGAAGACTTCAAAAATGCCACCAAAATACTTCAAGATTTAATTATCAAACTCAGCAGCATAGCTGGGTACAAGGTCAACATTCAAAACAATTATACTACAAAGTTACTGTGATTTAATCAACATGGTATAGGCAAAAAAAAAAAACACACAGACCTGAGGATCAGTGGAAAAGAACAAGATGCAGAAACAACTCCAAACACATTCAGCTATCTTATCCTTGACAAAGTGGTCAAAATGTTCACTGGAAGAAAGATAGGCTCCATAGTAAATGCTGCTGGAAAAACTGCCTGTCTACATGCCAAAGACTAACATTAGACCTATGCCTACCACATACACTAAACTAAATTTAAAATAGATCAAAATTTTAAATATTAAAACAGAAACACTCAAACTGATGAAAGAAAAATTAGGTAGCAATATTGAAGACATAGGTATAGGCAGTGAGTTCATGAATAAAACTCAAATTGCATGAGAAAGACTTCAAAGAATCCATAACATTGATCCTATCTTATTAAAAAGTTTTGCACACCAAAATAAATTATTGACAGAGTAAAAAGATAACCCACATCATAGGAAAAATTTTAGCCAATTGTCCCTTAGAAAAAGGACCTATATCCAGAACATATAAAGAACTGAAAAACATCAGACCAGCCAAATTTAAAGTCCTACTGCACATCTGAGATGAATACATACTTCTCAAATGAAGAAATAGAAATAGCAAATAAATATATCAAAACATGTTCAGCATCATAAGTCATTCAAGAAATGCAAATAAAAACAACATTGAGATTGCATCTCACCACAGAAAGAATGGCTATCATAAAAAAAAAAATCAACCAATAACAAATGTTGGAAAAACATGTGGGGAAAAAAGAACCTTTCTCCACCGTTTGTTGGAATGCACAATGGTGCAACCACTTTGGAAATCATTGTGAAGGTTCCTCAAAAAAGTCTAGGATTAGAGGTACCATTTGACAAAGATATTTCTCTTCTTGATATCCTGATATCTTCCCAGAAGTATTAAAAACATCATACCACAGCAATATATGTGCTCCATATTTATAGCAGCATAATTTGTAATATCTAGACCTGGATAAAATCCAAATGCCCATCAACTGACAAATGGACAAAATGATGATGTGGCATTATTTCTACAATGGAGTACTACTCAGGTACAAAAAAGGAAAAACGTGGGACTTAGGGGTAAATAGATGCAATTTGAAACTATGCTCATAAATGAAATCAATCAAACTCACATGTAAACATCTATTATGTCCCTAGTGTAAGAAACTTAAAGAATAAATAAAATCCAAAATGTACAAAAGGTATTGTGAAATTCGTAGAAACTGTTCAAGAGAAAGAGAAACTGGGGTGGAGGAAAGGAAGAAAGAAGGGAGGGATTAGGAAAAAATACATATATACATGTATATAAATATATATAAATATATACTGACAGTTATGAATGTTGTACTACTAATTTCTAGTATTCTTTGAAAAGAAAGGTTTGTGTTTATATATTTTGATCAATTTTCATGCCTATATCTTATAATCTGAGTACCTACTTTGAAGATAACACTATGCAATATAGTAAACATTGTTACTGTTCTACTGCCTTGTTTTGAAATTTTGAATCATTTTTATTGTTTTTTTCTCTTCAAAATAAGAAAAATAAATGAATGACATTTATTGCCATTTGTTGTTCTTGAGTCTTCCCATGTTGTTTGGAATCATAGGGTTTGTTATATTTTTCAATGATAGAGAATTGTCAGTGAAATTCTACTAAGGACTCTGTTGCACCACTACATTGTACTTCTCAGTTAATTGCTAAATATAATATCCTTTGCATCTTTTTGTGTTGCAGTATCCAGTGGTTCTAACACAATACATTACTTACAAAACTCTGTTTCTGCAAGTTTTAGTGTTTACCCCTCATAAACTATAATAGACTACTATATATACTATAGAATACTATATAATAGAATACTATAATAGAATAAAATTAGCATTTTATTTTCTATTTTCTATTTACTATATATATATATCAAAAATATATTATTTTTTGATACATAATTCTATAAAATATTTTAAGACCAAAGAAGGAATTTTATTTTCTGATAACAACCACTGAAAGTAGCCCACCAAGCCTGCTGAATTAAACTTTATTTCTTTGTCTCTTTCTTGCTTGCTTGCTTTCTTGCTTGCTTTCTTCTTTTGGTATCAGAATTGAACTCAGGACCTAATGCTTGCCAGGAAGGTGCTGTGCCATTGAGCTGTATCTTCAGCCCTGAATCAGACTTTGATACTAGTGAAAGTAATACCAAAATTAATATTCAGAGAATGCACGGGTTTGTCGGGTTTTATGCTTCTTGGTTTTCTTGCAGCAGTTGCTTTGCACTTAAATTCTTGCCTTTAGTATGGCCTATATGCCACATGATTATAAAGTAAATGTTTTTGCTTCTGGGCAAATAACAAAATCCATCTCAAGGAAGAAAGAAAGCAGGATAATGAAAGGAAAGGAAATTTTAAAATTATACAGTGAGTAACTCAAACAAAAATATTTGAAATCCAATGAATGTAGGCACCAGAGGAAGCCACGCGAAGTCAAAACTCCACTACAGGAAAAGATATTTAAGCTGTACACTGTCCAAGCTGCTATATCCGTTTACTATCATGTCACTGAGCTCTACCCAAATTTGCAACAATTGCTCTCTGGTCACCATTCTCAAAGATTTTAAAGTGGTGCATAATATTAGCTACAATGAAATTTATAGAAAAACGTGATACTTTAACTCCACTTTCCTCTGTTTTTTAAAAATTTGTCTCTAATGAAAAAGCGGAAAGCAAAAGTTACAAGGTTTTTTTTTTTTTTTCTTAAAATGTTTTCATGGTACATGGGAAGTCTTTCAAATTAATTAAGAACTTGAATATTTGTTTGCATGGGATTTTCATTCAAAGGCTGTTTTCTCAACTTTTTGGCTTTGGGATATTGAGTGACAATTTATTAAACCATACGTTGTCTTCATCTTCTTGTATAACCTAGTAAAGGTGTTATATTTGCCAAAATACGTTTAATTAGTTATTTCTTCTGATTGAGTTTGTAGTTCTTGAATATCTATTCAAAGATCCATCTTTTTTTTTTATGCCACCAGATCTTTAGAGACCTGCTATTTTCTATACTGCCTCTATATGTAATATTGATTATGACATACTCTTCTGGGAAAATATAGAGCGTACAGCATAATATCACCTATCTCATGTTGGCTAAAAGTGCAATTCAGTTATCTATCCTATCAACTACTAAATATGTCTATTACAGATATAAAAGTGTGAGGAATGATTCATGACGTGTCTATGAATTAATGAGCCTGGTGACCTCAGTATTAACTGCATCTTGACCACAATTTATTTTATTGCCTATCTCATATCCCCTACTTTATCAGGGAACTACAATGAGGGATAAATAGCTATCAGTATCACCACACAAACTGTGCTTAACAGTTTTCAAAATGTTTGAATATTCTTCTTTATGTGTAGGGTAACAGAAATATGATTTTTGAAGGCGGTGTAAGGGAATAATTTTTGCATAGCCAATACAGTATTATTGCAGGGAAACCCAACCGGCTACTCTTGGGACTTCACTTCTCTTCAGTCAAAAGCTTTCAAGTCTGAAATTTAGCTTGAGACTAGAAACAGGATTGTTCAGAAGAGGGATCTGAAGAGTAGTTCAATCTCAACATTAGCCTCAGCTGGTCCCACTGGGAGCTTTAAGCTAGGATGGGCCTTTCTATTACCCTAATACAGAACAAAGGGAAATGCCTTTCAAATACTACATTTATGCATAGATATAAACCATATACTTAAGAGAAGAAATCTTCATCTAGGCGGCTTTCATCAATCAGCAGCAAATATCCTGAAATGTGTGAGTGAGAGAAAGAAACTAGGGATTTGGCAGCATGTCGCCTACTGAGATTATCAGAAGCCAGGGCAAAAAAAGTTTCAGTCCTCACAAACTGAGATGAGTTAACACTATAGGTTAGTCATAACCAAAAATATTTTTTAAATGCTTGAAAAATGGGTAGAAACCTTGACTACTCACTCTATAGAAAGATGCATAAGGTACAGTAAATGCACTAAAATAAATCATTTTTGCTGCTTTTCAGAAAGAAATAGGTGATAGTAGACAGAAATAGTATTGATTTTTAAAGAATGAGTAACATTAAAATGCTCAACAATGAATCTCAAACACTGACATTTGTGTTTACTTTTTACCTCTGTGAATTTTATGTAGTACAGTCTCAAAGCCTGCCATAATTTCATGCAGCCAAATATAAGCAACATCTATGCTCAGAAATGCTAATATACTAATATAATTTACTTCCTAGAAATGTTGTAAATAAACTTTTAAAGATAAAATACTTTCATAACTGCCCCATCTTTAAGAAATAAATATAGAAAAGGGTACAAAATAGTTTCAGATTGTATAATCTTATACATAATAGTATTAAAAATGCAGGTATTATACAGAAAATCATGAATGAACTTTAATAAAATAATTTGAATAAATATCAGATAGTAGAATATATTCAACATGATTTTATGCAAATTTCCAAAGTGTAAAGAAAAACAAAGAGAACTTAAGAAACAACTACATATTTATTTTACCTTTAAAGGGAAAAATGATAAACAAATAATTTAAGTAACAGTACTGTTAACCCGAGTGTGGGGTAAGACCAGTGATGTTGGAAATGTTGCATCATATAGAGAGGGCTTCTAGTATCATGCTCCAGATTTGTAATTATTGTTCTTCAGTATAAAATTCATGCATTTTATGAATTCATTAGCATTTTTGTATAGATTCAATTTTTATTAAACTGTTTTTTTAAAAAAAACTATAAAAAGAGATCTATTCCCAAGATAGCTTAATATTATTTCAAGCCAAATTTTGTTAAACTTCTAAGGACTGAATAATTTGTACAGTATAAAGTCTACTATGTAGTAGAGAAAGAGATGAAATGCCTTTTAATTTTTTTTTCTTTTTCCATTAAAGTTTCAGTATTTGGATTCTGAAAAATAATGACATTTTCCTGAATCATTAGATTATCCAAGAATTTAGGTATCTTTGTTTATTACTCTTCCATCTCCTAATTCCCTTCCATACATAGTCAAGAATTATCACTACCAAATTTCAAACTAGAAAAATCAAGAATAACTTCATAGAAACTGAGCATTTTACTTCAAGATCTATGAATTGAGAGTGACACACACTTCTTCTATCTACCATTTATTAATATAGTCACATGACCAATATAACTTACATCCAAGAGATAAATTTAGGCTTCCACTATAAGCTGAATGATAAAGTTTCTGCTAAATAAGTATATTTACTGAAGAGATACTGATAAAATATCACTCTCTCACTCTGCAGATGTAAGCATACAAAATCAATCATCAAAATACTGAATCAAGTTGAGCAGATGAATACATCATGACCCATTAAACTTATTCCCAGAAATGGAAAGATGAATCAACATTAGAAAACATATCAGTATATTTCATTACTTTGAAACATTAAAAGGGAAAACAAAACAGACACTTTATTTCCCAAATTTTGAATGCATGATTTACCTCTCCATTTTAGACTTTCAAATTTGAAGAAATTCTTACTATCAGAATTTACAATGAATTTCTAGTTTTAATTAATATTGTGCCATGCTAGTTAAATATTAATCCCTTCAAATTACCAAAAAATAATAACATATGTGTTTTGAATGCTATTCATTTTGCTTGAAGTTTATCAGAAACCTCATTAGTATGGTAGAAGTACATTACAGGATTCAAGCTAAATTTATTTGTAATTCTTTGGCTCAGTGAAGCAATTTTCTGTTAAATGGCCAGCCATAGTTAGTATTTGTCTGTCATTCTTTGCTTATGGATAAATCTCTCTAAGAGACTGTGCTACAGTGTTTCACTTCCTACAAACCTGCAGGATCCAGTACCCAGTACAAGTTACAGTAGATACACTCTTTTGTACGCCATCACTGCTTTCAAACACCTAGAAATTCCACAACTCAATACTAGAAAGAACGGCACTTCACAGAAAAGTCATTGTGTTTTCTTCACACCATCTAAATTATCCCATTCTATCTTCAGTGTTCAGAAATGAACGAAGCATGCTTCATGCTGACATACCTCCAGAAAACTAGTTTGCTACAGGGCATGATGTCATCCTTTAATGTTCAACTAATTTAACAATTAAACATCTGGAATTTTCACTAAAATAATAATCAAGATATAAATACTCTCAGGGCAAAGAAGGTTTATTCTGTAAGCTGTATAAAGTGCCTCAAATAAGCTTTTATCTGTCTTCATTTTTATACTCCATCCTTATTGTGTCATTATACTTTTACACACACACACACACACACACACATATATGTGTATATGTGTATATATATATATATATATATATATATATATATATATACATTTTGAACAAGTGTCTGTGGCTGGTTTGGAACCCAACAACAAACTACAAAAGTTTTATGTTTTATAAACCTAGGAAAGTTTAATGTTATATTAAAATTAACCTACAGAGGTTTAATGTTATATTAAAATTAAAGACTCTTACATGCTTTGTGATTCACACCTCTAATCATATTGTTGACATTTTTGGAAGTTGATCCATCAAGAAAAGTGTGTGCTCATGCATGTGGGTGTACGTATTGGTAAGTTACAGTATGTTCTTATGTGATGACTCATGTTTCGCAGGATAATCTGTGGTTATCATCTAAATTAGGAATGTAGAAAATTAAAAAGAAAAGAGTAGTGATTTAACAGTTAGTATCAAGAAACTGTTAGCATCAACATACATTGAAGGAAGAGTACTTCTCCTTTCTTTCACATGTACAATTCCTCTGTTATGAAATTCTGATTGCACAAAGGAATTGCACAAAAGAAACAACAGTAGGATTCTCCAAGTGCTTAAAGTAATATTTTTAAAAAGTGGACAAATGTCTTTTTCAACCATCAAAGTGATAAAGAAAACAACCTTGAAAAAATTTCAACTCTCTTTGCAAATTAATGGGTTCATTCAGTTATGGAAGAAACATCTGTAGATCTAACTTAAGCATAGCAATTAGAATGTTTTTCGCATAGCTACAAAATACAAGATGAGTTTCCCTTTCTTCTAAATTATGTGATGTTTTTACAATTCAATTGTTACAGTCAAACTCAAGTTTTACTTGAATATCTTTGTCATGTGTGATGAAATTTGACATGTGAATGATTTGTGAAAAGTAAACAACAACTATTATAATTTGTGAGTATCATTTTTAGGTTGAGATTTTAAATAGACAAATGGTTATTAATAAATGCAAATTTAGGGGTCAAGGGGTTTGTCTCAGTGGCGTAAGTGCCTGCTTGGGAAACATGAGGTCATGCATTTGATCCCTGGCATCAAAAACAAGAACAAAAAGTAAAATAAAATAATAAAATAAAATATAAATGCAAATTTAAATATGCTGTAACTCATTAGTGATTCAATGTATAATGCTATATGTGCTCAATAGTCATCATTCAGTGGCTAAGTTGCAGATTTTACTGATTTGGTTTAATGGTGCTAAGCATATAGCATATACCTTTTGGACACTTGTTGAATTTTTTGTTTTTGAGAAATGTCTCTGTTCATTTTAACTGGTTTATTAATTTTCTTCTTCAAGTATCAAAAACAGGGACACTATAGCAATCTACTTATCTTAGATAATTAACTTAATTACCTTTTTTGACTTTTTAGGTGTTCAATATTTATCTCTTAGAATTATTTAGAATTTTTTAAGGAAAAAAAGCAAAACAGAATGATAATCATTTCTTGAAATAAAGACTCTTAAAGTCTCACAGTCTCATTTTTTCATCTTAAAATATTTGTACTATCTCAATAGTTTCAGATTAGTTGAAAGAGACCACAGATATAATTAGCAAGACTAAATTAAATTCATAAATTTTATATCAAAATATGTAGATGCTTAGCTAGAGATCTTCGGCAAGACACAGAATGAAAACTACAATTTCTCTCATCACAAGTTTCTTAGAAACTTAAAATCCTTTAACTGATTAGCTAATAGGAGTAATACTGTCAGTTTTATATAAACCTATGCCCAATCCAAAAAAAAAAGTAACTTCATACAGTGGAATTACTCTTGCATCAATTAGGGTGGCATCAATAATTAGGAAAATATATCTATTGGTTTATTATTTTCTTTTAAAGAAATGTAGATTGACTGCAGAACCCACTTGATTTTCAGTTCAAACATCAGTATTTTAAAGCCTATTTATATGTCAGTGATACTCTGAATGATAATCTTAGGCTCCTGATAATTTTATGTGTTTTTTTTACAACACATGACCCATAACTCTATCAGTTGTTACTTTCAAATGTTTCTCCTATCTTTTCTCATTGTTTCTAGCTCATCTGTGTCTGATTACTTGCTGATTTTACAGTGGTGCCTCAGTTAATGAACTTGATTTGTTTTATGATTTGGGGGAAGATAGCTGCATTTGTGTATACGTGGGGAAAATAGCAGTGGTCATGTTTGTCACTTGATGTGGAGTTTGCAAACAGAAACAAAATTTTGCCTAATGCTTTGGTTTGCAAGCTGAATTGTTCGCAAGCAGAAGTGTGTGTATGATGAGGTATTACTACACTTCTTTTCCATGAATAACAAAAGAAAATGTATGCCATCTTCCTGGGAGTGAGTAATACCAATTCTGGGGTACTCCATGGTTCACACTAAGGATATTTCATTTATGATGTAAATAATCAATGATAGAAATATGAACTTTATTGGAATTATTTCCTAATCTATAAAGCACCATGAACAAGAATCTGGCCTTACAAGGGAATATGTTAGAATTAAATGTGCTGACAGATCCAAAATACTTGGAGTACTTGTTTCTACATGGTCATTACTTTATACGGATTATTTCTTATAGTGACTCTGATGACTTACGTTTGTATTACTTATTTTTGACCAGGATTTTATTTACTAGTTTGTTGGTAAAACATAATGATTACATTTAATGTGGGGAACTGGCACATATATAAAAATAGATGAATTCATTTTTTATCTCCTACCCAATAATTCCCTTCCTGATATTTTCAACTCTTGGTCCCCTTCACATTTGCAAAAGCTATTTCCGTTTCTTTCAGTTTTTTTTTTCTGTCCCCTGTTACACTCTTCTCTCCCTTTCCATTCTCCATTTCTTGTTCTTCTTCCCATTGTCTCTGCTTCTTATTATGTATCTTTTAGTTCACTCTCACTTTATATTTTGAGTATCTCACATAAGTGAAATCAGGCAATCTTTAAATTTCTGGTAATTAGATCTGAGAACATGTAGAATATACATATATATATTATATATATGAATTACAAATACATTATTTATCTCTTTTCTTCTTTTTAAATTTTATTTTAAATTTTATTTTAAACATAACAAACAGAACAAAGCAGGTCAGAAGAAAACAATGTGAGAGAGACAGATTTCAAAGCAAGACAACTGGAGATCATCACTGTCTATCATATTGGCTTTTGTTTTCTTCTACATAATTGTCCATATCTTTAGACCCAATGAATTAATACAAAACAAAGTAGCACTAAACTGATCAGGACAGAATGATGAAGCCATTCTAGGCTTTCAAAACAAGACAATAGGGAAATCAGCAATGGCAGCCATAATGCCTCTCATTCTCTTCAAAATAGCTCTTCATACCTTCATGTATCTTGAAATTAAACAATACAAAATAGACTAAAATCACTTTGAACAAAGAATAATAGTATTTCTGGATTTCACAGCATGATGCTACTGAATGAGCACTGGGTACCATAGTGTCTCTTTTTCTTCAATGTAGGTAATTCTTTTCATCATGCATTATATAATCAATTCTCATAAACTGTTTAGGAGAAGTTCTACACATGTATGGGTCTCCACATGTATATCTAATTTTTCTGCATTAAGGGGAAAAACAAAACAAAACATATTCCTAGGAAAACATGAAACAAAAAAGAAACAAATAACAATAGTAAACAACCCAAAAAAACTGGCAATGTAGGCCTTGAAAACAAGGTGGTAGGAGCATAACAAAGGTTGTTATTTCCCTATATCACAATATAATACTATGCACCATATAATATTATGCACCATATACTATGCACAATTGTTCTAACCCTATGAATGTTAACTATTTTGTTCCAAGAACTTATAGAATTTGTAGCAAAATCACCTTAGCTATCCTAAGTGTCTTTATATAATTTTAGATATTTTTACTTTTCCCTTCCTTTTTCTTTTTCCTCATTCTCCCTGAGACATTATTTTTCCCCTTTAAGCAGATACTTAGCCTTTCCATTTATTTACTGAGTTTCTTCTGTCTTGTTTACTTACCACTTCTTATACTAGGGAGACTATAAAGTATTTAGACATGTGATTTTTATTTATTTCACTTGTGAGTATGGTCTCAAGTTACATCCAATTACTTATAAATATCTCAATGTGATCATCCTTTATAGCTGAGTAGTACTTCATTTTATACAAATACCACATCTTGTTTATCCATTCCTCAGTTGATGGCCACTTAGGTTGTTTCCAAGATCTGGCTATTACAAATTGTGCTGCTAAAACATGGGTGCACATATATCACTGTCATATGAAGTTTTCAGTTCTTCTGGGAATATGCTTAGAAGTGGAATAGCTGAGTCAAATGGGACTATAAATCCCAGCTTTTTGTGGAACCTCCAGAATGAACTCCACAGTGGCTGCACCAGTCTGCACTCCCATCAACAGTGTGGAAGAATTCCTTTTTCCCTGCATCCTTTCCAGCATTTGGCGTTGGTAGTTTTCTTGATCCTGGCCATTCTTTCTGGAGTGAAATGGAGTCTCAGTGCGGGACTTTGAATTTCAGGGATCTGATTTTTTAAAAATGCTTTATATGTTCCAGGCAGAAGTCCTTTGAGCAACAGTTCATGAAGACTTTTTTTTCCCCCAATTTGTAGGTTTCCTTTTCCCTATGCTGGAGGTTTATTTTGACATGCAGAAACTCTTTAATAAAACATGATCTCAGTTAGATTCTGTGAATTATTTCATGTGCAGTTTGATTCTTGTTCATGAATTCTCTACTTATCCCTATATCTTCAAGATTTATACCTAATTTGTCTTCCAACAGATTTAGTGTTTCTGTTGTAATATTTAGATATTTGATCCATTTAGACTTTAGATTAGTACATGGTGACAGGCAAGGGTCAAGTTTTAGTTATTGGCATATGGAGAGCCAATTTTTCCAGCACCATTTATCAAAGAGACTATCTTTCTTCCAGTGGACATGTTTGGCCCCTTTATCAAACATAATGTGGCTGAGTGTGTTTACATATGTTGAACCATCCCTGCATTCCTGGGATGAATCCCTCTTGGTCGTCGTGTATAATCTTGTTGATGATTTGCTACATTCTCTTTGCCAATATTTTATTGAGAATTTTTCCATATATATTCTTTTTTATATATACATTTTTTTATTATTAATTTGAAAGAGAATAAAGCAAAAAGGGGCAGTAT
>PVJX010012603.1:37273-50065 GCA_004027295.1 Dolichotis patagonum
GTACTTTACATTAAGTCAACTGGACATCAACAGTATCTAACACCATATCTCTTACTCTGCTATAGTTGAGCATAGTTTCAATTACAATAATATCAAACATAACACAATAGTATAAAGCCATGCATAGAGTGAAAGAATTCCAGGGCTTTCTGAACTGAATAACAGAAAATGATCAATGGGTACTATAATATCTCATTTTCAATAAAAATTTTTTTGTTTGAACTATCATACACATTCAAATTCCAAAAAGACACAATGTAATAGATAGAACCAACGGTAGTAGACCAAAAAAAGCATGGTAGGACTTCTAAGAAGGATGATATTAAATCAGCAATAGCTGTCATAATGTTTTCTTCAAAACAGCTATATCACATATGATATAGTCAAACAAAACAGGATAAAACCATTCCAACTGATGATTGAAAACTTTGAAAGACTTCAAAGCTATGAGATGGGGACACATGCTTACCATAAAGTCTTATATACTCTTATCAAATCTCATACTAGGGAGACTATATGGTATTTACACTTGTAAGTTTGGTTTATTTCACTTAAGAGAATGGTCTCAAGTCGTGTCCATTTATTTATAAATATCTCAGTGTGATCATTCTTTATAGCTGAGTAGTACTCCATTGTATAAAAATGCCACAACTTTTTTATCTATTCCTCAGTTGATGGGCACTTAGATTGCTTCCAAGATCTGGCTATTACAAATTGTGCTGCTATAAACATGGGTGCACATATATCACTGTGGTATGATGTTTTCAGTTCTTCTGGAAATATGCATAGAAGTGGAATAGCTGGGTCAAATTGGACTTCCAAACCCAGCTTTTTGAGGAATCTCCAGACTGACCTCCACAGTGGTTGCACCAGTCTACACTCCCACCAACAGTGTAGAAGAGCCTCCCCACAGCCTCTCCAACACTTGTTGTTGGTAGTGTTTTCTATCTTGGCCGTTCTTTCTGGAGTGAGATGGAATCTCAGTGTGTTTTTAATTTGCATTTCTCTCATGACTAATGATGATGAACATTTTTTCATGTATTTATTTGCCATTCGTATTTCTTCATCTGAGAACTGTGTATTCATTTCAGATGCTCATTTTTGGATTGGGTCTTTGATAGAGACTGGCCTGTAGTTCTCTTTTTTGGTTGGGTCTTTCTCAGGTTTTTGTATTAGAGTAATATTTGTTTCCAGGAATGAGTTAGGGAGAATTGCATCCCCTTTAATTTTTTTGAAGATTTTGAGGATTGACGGCATTAAATCTTCTTTGAATTTCTTGGTAAATTCTGCAATGAAATCCATCTGGACTTTTCTTATTGGTTAGTATTTAATTACATTTTCAATTTCATTAATTGAACTTGGGTTATTCAGCAGTTTTACATCTTCCTGTCCCAGCTTTGGTAATTCATATGTTTCTAGGAATGTGTCCATTTCTTCTGAGCCTAAAAGAACAGAGTTTTTGAAAATAGGTATTGATAATCTTCTGAATTTCCACAAGGTCAGCAGTGATTTCACGCTTTTCATTCCTTATTGCATGAATCTGAGTTTTTCTTTCCTTTTTAAAATAAGGATGGCTAGAGGTTTATCAATTTTATTTATTCTCTCAAAGAACCAACTCTTTGATTCATTGATTCTTTGTATTGCTTTCTTAGTCTCTATTGCATTGATTTCTGCTCTGACCTTTAATTTCCTCCTTTCTTTTGGCTTTGTGCTTGGCTTGTTCTTCTTTTTCTAGATGTTTGAAGTGTAGCATCTGTTTGTTTATTTTTTGTTCTTTCTGTTTTCCTGATGTGAGAATTCACTGCCATAAATTTTCCCCTGAGGACTCTTTTCACTGCATGCCACAGGTTCTGGTAAGATGTATTTGTATTTTTGTTTGCTTGTAGATATTGTTTATTTTCCTCTTTAATTTTCTCTGTGACCCACTGATTGCTCAGGAGTGTATTATTCAATTTCCATGTATTTGTGGGATTTTTCCAGTTTCTTTTGTCATTAATGTCTAGTTTCATGGCGCTATGATCTGATAACATGCATGAGATAATTTCAGCTCTTTTGCATTTACTTAAGCATGTTCTGTGGGCTAGTATATGGTATATTTTAGAAAAAGTTCCATGTGCTGCTGAGAAGAATATATATTCTGATGTTGTTGGGTGGCACATTCTGCATACGTCCACCAAGTCCATTTGTTCACAGGTGTGACTCAGTTCTATATTTCTTTGCTGAATTTCTGTCTATTTGATCTATCCGTTTGTGTCAATGACATTCTAAGGTCTCCTGCTATAATTGTGTTATTGCTTATTTGATTTTTCATTTCTGTTAAAATTTGTTTTATATAGCTTGGTGCTCCTAAACTTTATATATATATATATATATATATATATATATATATATATATATATATATATTTATATTTTTTATATATATATATATATATATATATATATATATATATATATATATATATATATATATTCATATTCATTATATATAAATATATATATAAATATTCATATATATATAATTTTTTATCTCTTGCTCTTGAAGCTTTTCCCTAACAGTATGTAGTGACCTTCTTTATCTCTTCAGATCATTCTTGATTTGAAGTTCATATTGTCTGCAAACAGAATCACTACCCCTGTTTTTTGGGGGGTTCCTGTTGCATGAAATCTTATTTTCCATCCTTTGACTTTCAGTCTATGAGTTTCCTTTAGGGTTAGATGGGTTTTTTGTAGACAGCATATGGTTGGATGTTGTTTCTGGATCCATTCTGACAGTCTGTTTATTTTAATTCATGAATTGAGGCCATTTACATTAATGTTTATAACTGCTATATATTGGTTTAGTTTTGACATGTTATCTTCTGCTGTTGATTCTTTACCTTTTTACTCTGTTTAATTGTTTGCCTTACTTAGTGGTATTTTACTATGTCTACCTATAATGTCTTTCAGTATTCTTTGCAGAGTTGGTGTGGTGGTCCGGAAGTTCTTCAGCTGTTCTTTGTCATAGAAATATGTTATTTTTCCATCCATTTTGAAGGACAGTTTTTCACGGTATATCAGTCTGGGTTGGAAGGTGTTTTCCTTTAGAAACTGAAATACTTCACTCCATGCTCTTCTTCACTTCATTGTTTGTTTTGAGAACTCTGCTGTGATGTGGATAGGCTTCCCTTTATAGGCAGTCTGTGTCTTCTCTCTAGCAGCTTTTACTATTCTGTCCTTATGTTGGATTTCTGGGATGTTGATTATTATATGTCTGGGTGTAGTTTTATTTTGGTTATGGTGATTTGGAGTTTTATATCCTTCACTGATCTGTTTGTTACTTTCCATTGTCATGTTTGGGAAATTATTAGCTGCTACTTCTGCAAATATCCTCTTAATATCATTGGTGTTGGCACCTTCTTTTTCCTTTATACCTATCAATCTTATGTTGTTTTTCTTTGCATCATCTTTTGTAGCTGTTGAATTGTTATTTCCTGATTCCTTGTCATTTTTTAAAATTTTATTTAAAGAGAAAAAAAAAACAGAATAAAGGATAGCAACAATACAGAATTCCAGGAAAAAAAGGAAAAGAACAACAAAAAAACCCTAAGAAATTATTACTTGAAAAATTACATACTGACTTTTTGAAAATAGTTGTTCAAGTTACAAAGTTAAAACATATAAAGTAGACATTCAAACAGTGAGACTTTTAACAGTTCTGCTCCATGATCTGACAAAAACAGCAATATGGTCATCCATCTTATACACTCAAATATACGTGCAATTATATCAAAAGGGTAAAATTAAACACAACAAAACAGAACAAAGAGGATCACAAGAAAGCAGTGTAAGAGACATAAACTACAAAACTAGACCATCAGAGATATTCATTCTCTATCGTATTGACTCTTGTTTTCTTACAAATAGTTGTCCATATTGTCACATACAGGAAATTCACATGGAACAACATAGTATGGAATTGATCTGAGCAGGATGAGGAGGGCATTTCAGGTCTTCAAGACCAGACAATAGGGAAGCCAAGAATGGCGTCATAGAATGGTCTCATTCTCCTCAAAACAGCTGTCCATACCGTCATGTGTGTTGAACTTAAAACAAAACAAGCTAGAATCACTTTGAACGAAGAATGATAATTTTGCTGGATTTCACATCATGACATTATGGAATCAGCACTGGGTACTGTAGTGTCTCTTTTTCTTCAAAGTAGTTATTCATTTCAAAATGTGTTATATAGTTGGTTCTCACAAACTGTTTATAAGCTCTACACATGCGTGAGTCCCTACATGTATATCTATCATTTCATGTGTTGATGCCGGTTCCTGAGAACTGCTGGGCTCCCCAACCTCTGACTTCAGCACGGCTGTGGTGTGAATTCACGGTGCCTCTGGGTGGGTCGCGTGCAGGGCCGGGTCCTGGCAAGCTGCGCACAGGGCTATTCAGCTCCACACTCCGGCTGCTCAAGCCAGTCACATCAGCACGGTTCGGTCGGTCAGTTCAGTCTTGGGCAGGAATTCAGGTGGCTCAAGGAGGGTACCGTGCTCACTGATCTTAGCTTCTCTAATGGTAGCCCTGGGACCTCATATTTGAGTGGTTTTTTTCACTTTAGTTTCTTCCTGGGTTGAGAGAGTCCATCTCCCTCTGTTTGGGTCTCTCCAGGGTGTTCTATTCTGGCATTTAAGCTGTCTCTCTCAGAGAGGGTCCCTCTCCTGCTACCTACTGGTCCACTATCTTTGGAAACTCCTCCTTGTCATTTTTAAATGATATTTCCTTTCCTGTTCACTAGTTGCAATCTTGTCCTCAAGGACTGAAATTCTATCTTCGCTTTTGTTGAGGCAGTTTTGCCAACTTTCAGTGTAATTTTTTATCTCCTGTATATCTCTTTGAATCTGCTTCATGCATTCTGTTTGTTTCTTATATTGTTCATTCAGAGTTTCTATCTTTTTGCATTGTTCCTCTGATTTTTTTAACTATGTCTTCTTTAGATGTGTTCAGCATTTCTTTCATTATGTTTATCATTTCTTATTTTACCTGGAAGATGATTTCTGATCTGAGTTCTTTTATAGCTTCCTGGAGTTGTTTCTTTACTTCAGTTATTATCATTATGGGAATTCCAGGTATATGGCTTACATTTTCTTCTATTTCTGTTTCTCCTAGGCTTTCTTGAGTTTGGCTAGAAGTTTGAGATTGCATTTTGCTCTTTCATTTTGTCGTTTTGCTATATTTTTGATTTTCAAGTGATGTTGCAAAGCTTACCCTGTGCACTGGGAATCACCTGGCCCACATTTGCGTCCTTCGGTAAATTGCAGGTGATTGCTAGCTGCTTAGAGGTTGCTGGGTGTGGCTCAGTTAGGCCAGTGGGGCCCTCCCTATGGTGATTGGGGAGTTTTAGGCATGGTCTTACTGCCTAGGAGCAACCTTCCAAAGTTTCCCCTGTACGCTGGAATCAACTTGTACTAGTTCAGCTCTGGGACTGAATTCAGGCCACTGCTAGCCACTTGGAGTTTGCTGGGCATGGCTTCCCTTTTCTTATTAATATTGCTATCACTTTAACATTTACTCAAATTTTTTGCTTCTAGAATTCTAGCTTTACTGATGGATCTCAAGATACTTACAATTTACTTAAGAACATCTGCACCCAGCATACCCTAATATATAAGGGTCGCATAGTCTACATCTGGATAGAAAAATATTTTTATGCCTCTATGAGTTCTAAATATTATAACAAATAGGTGATAAACTTATACTTACCTCTAATGAGAATGAGGTGTATAATTAATTATTAAATGGAATTTATTGATGAGCAAATTGGCCAGAAAAGCAATGTCTAATAACACTAGAGTCTGACAGACACATAAGGAGATAAAAATTAATATATTTTATAAATACAAAATTGGTAAGTACACATTAGAAGTAATTTAAAATTTTTAAATCCTAAAGAAAACTTAATTTACAACCTGTCAAATATACTTTTAAACTGACACCATAGAAAATCTCATGTTTCATAAGAAATATGTTAAGGAAATTCATTGCATCTATTTTTTAAAAGCTTAAGCATTTTTTTAAAAACAGAAATCATGTTATTCAAAGGTGAGCAAGTTAATTATATTTCACCTTCTGACAGTGGAATAGTACACAGTACTTAAATGAGTTTAATCTATGCACATGTATGAATCAATGTCAAAGATATGTTATCTCTATGTATCCAAATATGAAATATTATGAGAATGAGACAGCTTTTTATAACTATCAATGAATACAAAAAAATATATTTATTCTTTAATTTAATTAAATGTAAAACTTTTCTTTGAATGAGACAGATAAATTTTATGGTTGGTATTTCTTTTTGAGAGACAAGTTAGAGAAAATATGAAATGTTTTTCAGACAGTGCCACTTTTTAAAAGAGAAAAAGTGATGAGAAGTAAATTTTAACTTTTTTATTCTAGTATTATATATATGAATTTTCACTTACATTTTTGTTTATAATTTTTCTGTCTCTTTTTAATCTAAACTGGTGCCCCACACATTCTTTCACACAAATTCTTTCCACACTGTGCACAAACTTATTCATTCATAATTATGTCCACAAATGCAGAATCAAAAATTTCACATCAAGCCCAAACTTCTCTGCAAATTGTATATTTCTAAATGTGGCATTTATATATTCTTGTAAAGATCAAACCTACTTCTCATACAGTATAAAATTAATTTTTATTTTCTCATTAAATTTCACACTTTCTGAATATAATCTCATGCAGGAATGTTACCTTTCATACTTAATAATAATAATAGTTATCTTGACATGTCATTTTTCTTCATCCTCATAAATCATAGCAGAGGATGTCTCTTTTTTTTGAACCATCGCTCTCCTCATCTGCTAACACTGACCCAACACAGGTTAGAGCAGTCTTCTCTTTAAATTTTTTTTGGTGCATTAATTGGTCTTGTGCTTCCTGCATTGACCTGCTGACAGGATGACATTTTGTGGAGCATGTATGTTCATGTCACACATCTTCAAGCTCTACAACTTCATCCCACCACACTGAAGACCATAAATAAGTCCATGTCCACAAAGGTTTGGCTGTAGAGGATTCACTGCTACTTTCACAACTCATTCCCAACTCATTTTCCTCTTCTTCAATAGGATCCAGTCCTCCTTATTTACTAACCTCCTTGAAGACACTGTGTTCCATCCTTTCACAGGGTTTGCACTTGCAGCACCACTTGTTTGAACTACTTTTCCCCATCCTTGTTCCTATTTAAATCTTATCCATATATCGCATTTCAACTCCAGCAGCAGAGTTCATAGAAGGAACAGCTGAGCCCCCTTCTGAATTGTACACCTTTTACTTTCATAATACTTATAAGTCTTTACTTTCAGTATAATACAAGTTTTATTACTATTATAGTGGCACGGGATGATATTAGCATCACTAATATAAAAACAAAGACATGCCAGAAAATGCAGTTTTTCTGACTGAGTTAGACATATTAGGTAAGTCTTTTATTTTATCCACATTAAGGTGCAAACTTATCAAATACAATTTATTCCACTATATGTTTACTTGTAGCTTCAATCCCTAAAATTCTAAAATGTATATTTATGTTACTATTATTTGCTATGTAGATAGATGTGCCAAATGTATGGGCTCTGCTGTTATCTCTTTGCATGATATTAAAGAAACTATGCAAATGTAGGGAACTTTATTTTAAAGAGGGTACAAATAGGACACATCTAGTTAAGCTGAATAGCTAAGTAGCAAAATAAACATAGAGTACAGTATGTATCATGGCAAATGACATTAATATATGGCTGAAAACTGTTAGCAACCCATAGCTATACTTTGATTACTTATTGCTCTAGACTGTGTGTTGTTTTCACCTTTTAATGCATACCAAAGAACCCATAACATGATGAGAGAAAAGAGGATATTTGACAAAGATAAACGTGAGCATTTACTAATGTATTTTACACAACTGACAAACTTGTGCCTAAATTTAGAATGAAATTCTATGTAAATTGGATGCATGTAAGACCTAGCACAGCTACAAAGTTAAGAGACTAAGAGTGTTACATTATGAAGGTAAATAAGTTTTTTTCACTGATAGTCATAAAATGTTCACAATACTGCAAAAATAAAGTCTTTTGAAATAGAAAAGGATTCAGAATTGCATACATTTTGGTTTAACATTCTTATTCACAAAATACATATAGATATTATGTGATATTATATGTAGATATCATGAATAGAAGAATCACTTATATATATAGTAACTTCTATTAAAAATAATTTTGTATAATCTATTAAACAAAATGTGTATATGTATGCAAGATAGTTAACTGTACTACCAAACTCTGTTAGTTCATCAAAAAGAACAAATTGTGCTATCATTCTTTGATTAACTATTTTTGTGCCTGGTTTTTATAACCTGAACAACTACTTCTAAGATAACATTATGCAATATATTAATGTTATTTTTCTACTGCTTTTAAAAAATTCTGTATCATTTCTATCCCTTTTTTCTGTTTTGCTTTTAAAAATAAAAATACAGAATTTTTCCTAATCTTAAGATTTTGATACTTTAAAGTATGATGGAGAAGACAAATAAAACTTGAACATTTTTATAAATGAGCTTGTTCTGAGTAAACATTTATTGAAAAACAGTGATGAAGTAAGAGGATCTTTAAAGAGGAAAAAAAAGAGAAAATGTTGATTTGAAAACTTGGTTCACTTATTTTTGTCTTAGAAAAAGTCAAATTCCATCCTCTAATCTATAAATAGAAGCATACTCTCTTCTTGCACATTGCTGTGAAAGTCAAGATGAAGCATCGTTATAAAACACCTAGAAAATTATAAGAGCATGCTTCTATTCTTCTACTACCATTGGTTCTATCTACCACATTGTGTCTTATTGGGATTTGAATATCTGTGATAGTTTAAGCAAAAATTTTTTTATTGAAAATGAGATATTACAGGGCATTCAGAATGCCCTGTAATTCTTTCACTCTTTGAATGGTTTTATAATATTTTGGTATGTTTGATATTATTGTATTTGAAACTATGCTCAACTATAGCAGAGAAAGAGATATTGTGATAGCTACTGTTAGCTACTGGTAATGTCTGGTTTTCTTAATGTAAAGTACTATGTTGTCCTGTTCTGATCTGCTCTGTTCTGCCCTCTTTTGTTTTATTCTCTTAAAAATAAAAAAATAAAAAATAAAAAGAGAGATTGTCCCCCCCCCCAAAAAAAAGAAAATTATAAGAACTTGAAATGTAGAAAGTATTAGAGCAATTTCATGTAAGAGTCTCTGGAACTCACATCCGTACTGCTATATTAGTTAGATCAAATAAGTTCTAAATGATTTTTTTCCATTTGTCATGTGCAATTTCAAAAGTGAAAATGTACAAGAGGGTCTTTGAATTTGGGGGGTTTGATGTTTTTCAATTCTTTATATGTTCTTGATATAAGTCCTTTGTCTGAGGGGTTGCTGACTAAAATTCTTTCCCATTCTGTGGCTTTTCTTTTCACTCTGTTGGTGAATTCTTTTGAAGTGCAGAAACTTTTCAATAATATGAGATCCCAATTGTTGATTCTCTGAAGCATTTCCTGTGAAGTTTGTGTTTTGTTCATGAATTCTCTGCCTACCCCTATGTCTCCAAGACTTCCACCTACCTCATTTTCCAGTAGATTTAGTGTTTCTGTCTTAATGTTTAGATCTTTGATACATTTAGACTTTAGTTTTGTGCATGGTGATAGGCATGGATCTAGTTTCAGTGTTCAGCATGTGGAGAGCCAATTTTTCTAATACCATTTATTAAAGAGGCTATCCTTCTGCCAGGGAACATGTTTAGCCCCTTTGTCAAATATCAGGTTGATGAGTGTCTTTGTACTTATACTTGCATCTTCTAATCTGTTCCATTGGTCCTCAGGTCTATTTCTTTGCCAGTACCATGGTGATTTTATCACTGTGGCTTTGTAGTACAGTTTCAAGTAAGGAATTGAGATAGCTCTGGCCTTGCCTTTATTGCAAAGAATTGCCTTTGCTATTCTAGGTTTCTTCTGGTTCCAAAAGAAGTTTAGGAGTGTTTTCTCTAGTTCTGTGAGGTATGTCAATGGTATTTTGATTGGGATTGCATTAAATCTGTATAAGAGTTTTGAGAGTATGGCCATTTTCACAATTTTAGTTTCTTCTACCCAAGAGTAAGGAAAATGCTTCCATTTTCTAATATCTTCAGTCTCCTTTTTTAGTGTAGTATCATTTTCAGCATATAGGTATTTTACATTCTTAGTTAGGTTGATTCCTAAGTGTTTCATTTTTTTAGAAGTTATTGTAAAGGGTGATATTTCCATCATTTCTCTCTCAGTGAGTTTCTTGTTTGTTATAGGATTGCTATTGATTTTTGAGCACTGACTTTGTATCCAGCTACACTGCTGAATTTGTTTGTTACCTCTAGTAGTCTTTTAATGGAATATTTTGGGTCTTCTATATAGAGTATCATGTCATCTGCCAATATTGATAATTTAAATTCTTCCTTTCCTATCTTTATTCCTTTTATTTCTTTCTCTTGTCTGATTGCCCAGGCTAGTATTTCCAGAACTATATTGAAAAGGAATGGTGATAGTGGACATCCCTGTCTTGTTCCTGATTTTAAAGTGAAAGCTTTCAGGTTTTGTCCATTTAGTATAATACTGGCTGTTGGTTTGTCATTGATGGCCTTTATAAGATTGAGGTATATACTGTGTATTCTGAGTTTCTGAAGGGTTTTTATCATGAACATGTGTTCGACCAAAATGGGCATCTGAGTTGAACACACAGTTCTCAGATGAAGATATACAAATGGCAAATAAATAAATGAAGAAATGTTCACCATCACTGGTCATTCGAGAAATGCAAATTAAAACAACATTGAGATTTCATCTCACTCTGGAAAGAATAGCTGCCATCGAGTAATCAACTGAAAACAAATGTTGGCAAGGCTGTGGGGAAAAAGGAACATTGCTCCACTATTGGTGGGAGTGCAGATTGGTGCAACCACTATGGAAATCAGTATGGATAATTCTCAGCAGACTAGGATTGGAATTTCCATTCAACCCATCTATTCCCCTCCTGGTTGTTTTCCCAGAAAAACTGAATAGGTCATATCACCGTGATATATGTGCACCCATGTTCATACCAGCATAATTTGTGATAGCTAAATCTTGGAAACAACCAAGATGCCCATCAACTGCAGGGTGGATAGAAAAGATGTGGTATTTTTATACAATGGAATATATCAGCTATGTAGAAGGATGATCTTGAGGCTTTCATAGGTAAATGGAGACAACTTGAGACTATCCTAAGTATAATAAATAAGAGGCATGTTTACAAATTTTGCAAATTGTCTCTAGTGTAAAAACTAATAAGAAATGTAGGATTAATAAAACCCAAAATATGTAATTGCTACTGTAAAAAAGAGGGGAAAATAAAGTGCTATAAAGTATATAATTTCATGCATGGTGAAGTGTGTAAGATGAATGACTGTATTACTGTTTTTGTTAGATCATGAAGCAGAACTGTTAACAGTCTCATTGTTTGAATGTGTACTTTTTAGGTTTTAATTTTGTAACTTAAACAACTATTTCCTAGATGACAGTATGTAAGTTATCAAGTAATGATTTTTAATGTTTTTTTGTTCTTTTCTTTTTTCCTTGGAATTCTGTATTGTTGCTACCCTTTTGTCCTCTTTTGTCTTGGTTTGTTTTCCCTTTAAATAATTTTTTTAAAAATGTGTGAAATATTCTGGAAACCTGTAAAGCTAATAGTTCTTTCAATTTCATCATGACTAAATAGCATAGCATCCCAAAATCTGAAGGTGCCAGAGCTCATTTCTGTTTGTGGTAATCTCTCAGGTAGGTTAGAGTCAGGCTTCTAAGAGTGTGCATCACCATGCTGGTCTGCAGTAGTGACCATAGTGCTGGTTACAGCCTGTACTGTGGATTGATGTGAATGATAACACACAGAGAATATATTCCAAAGTCACCTTCTCTTCTACTGCAAGAATTTCCAGGTCAATGCAAGGTTATTAGGTTCAAGAATGTTTCAACACTTTTTTTTTATTTTAAAGAGAATAAAACAAAAGAGGACAGAACAAAGCAAATCAGAACAGAAAAATGTAAACAACACAGCACTTCACAACAAGACTACTGGACTTTACCAGTAGCTACCATAATGTCACTTCCTTTGAAGTAGTTGAGCACACGTTCACCCAAAATAATATCAAACATAACAAAATAGTATAAAACCATTCATAAGAATGAAAGCATTACAGGACATTCAAAACCAAATAACAGAAGATGAACAATGGCTTCTGTATCTCATTTTCCATAAAAATTTGTTTAAACTATCACATATATTAAAATCCAATAAGATACAACATGATAGAACCAATGGATATAGAAGAACAAAAGCATGGTAGGACTTCAAAGCAAGATGATATCAAATCATCAATGGCTACCATAATGTCCTATTTTCTTCAAAGTTGCTGTTCATAGCTGTTTTGAAGAAAACAAAACATTGTGACAGCTATTGCTGATTCAATATTATCCTTCTTAGAAGTCTACCATGCTTTTTTTTTGTTTTGTTTTGTTTTGTTTTGTTCTATTGCCGTTGGTTCTGTCTACCACATTGTGTCTCATTGGAATTTGAATATGTGTGATAGTTCAAACAAATTTTTTTCTTTTTTATCAAAAATGAGCTATTATAATACTCATTGATCATTTTCTGTTATTCGGTTCAGAAAGCCCTGGAATTCTTTC
>PVJX010012604.1:0-49827 GCA_004027295.1 Dolichotis patagonum
GCTGGGTCGCCCTGTGGCACTGGTTCCGTTCCTCCTGGTCCTGGGACCTGCTGGGTCGCACTGGGACACTGGTTCCGTTCCTCCTGGTCCTGGGACCTGCTGGGTCGCCCTGTGGCACTGGTTACATTCCTCCTGGTCCTGGGACCTGCTGGGTCGCCCTGTGGTACTGGTTCCGTTCCTCCTGGTCCTGGGAAGTCTGCTGTCCCAGGCCACTGCTGTGTCTGCCCTGCAGCCAGGAGGTCGCATGGGCACAGGCTTTGTGTCCCCCGGGCCCGCAGTGGAGCATGGACTCCTCCCTGCTCGTCCAGGATGGGCTGCATCTGGCGTGAGGCCCGTGAGGTGCCCTGGACAGGGCCAGCCATGGTTGGTTTCCGGGACTCCTGGGCCGGACGCTGGTCCAGGATGCAGTGGGCTGTGTCCCAGGGCCAGCACTGTGAGATCCAGGGTCTCAGCGCCATCTGTAGGTGCAGACTTTGCTCTTGTGCTCCCAGACCAACTGTGTCCGCCGTCAGGGCCCTGCCTGCCGCTACCCACGCAGTTCCTGCAGGCCCTGTGGGTCAGGGTGAGGCCAGCTCTCTAGACGCCAGCTGTGAGCGGGGTCCCCAGCTGCCCGCTTCTCTGCCGACGCTTCTGACCTGGCTAAGGATTTGCGCCTCCTGGCTTCCCTTGACTCAAGCTGCACGTTGGATTACAGTTCAGTCACAGCTAAGACCCCGAGAGGGACACACAGGGCCACACCGCACCCTCTCCCAGGGCACCCCTGTCCAGCACGTGGATGTGTGCGGCAAACTTGACCCTGCAGAGCCTTTGTCCAGTACCACGTGGGCTTCCGCACATGCTTGTCACTGCCTGACTCAGCCCCACTGTCGCCTGGGCCTGGCCGACTGTCACCTAAGCCCTGCAGTGCCTTCGGGTCCACTTGGGACACAGGCTCCGTCCTGCCAAAAGGGGCTCGTAGAGAAGGAAACGGAAATTCAGGAGCTTCCAGGGACAGAGGGCAGAGACAGCCTGGCTCTGCCCGGTGGGGACGGGGTCTGGCTGCGGGCAGATGGGCTAGAGGAGGTGTAGACACACGCGTGACGGAGTGGGCAGTGTAGACGCACATGTATGTGCATTACGACCTGCCGTGTGCTGTGGCGGAATTAACAACGGTGTCCAGACGCCTCCCGAGCCACCGCTTGACACTGCCGTGCCGGAGAGGCCCGTCCAGGGAATTGCTTCTGACTCAGACGAAACACGATTTTCATGCCTGTTTCAGAAAAATAATTAACTTTCTGTTGTTTTCTGTATTTAATTTGATACATAAAATCAGGCAGAAAAACCAGGCCGTTCCGCAGCCGGTGTACGTGCCCGGTGTTTGGTGGTACTGCTCTCCGCCCCTAGGAATGTGCGTGGACTGTCCCTGGGCGCCAGGCAGGTGGCCAAGATGGGGACAGCGGGGACCTGGACTCATCCTGCCCAGGGACTTGCACAGTGGTCACACAGGAAAGCGAATCAGTGGAGGCAGCAGGTGCCTTGGGGCGGGAGCTCCAGGCTGGGCGGGGAGGGGCAGGGCTGGAGGAGGCACCTTGGACCTGCTGCCACCAGCCACAGCCCTGGCCTCAGGGCTTTGATCTGTACTTCCCAGGGCACAACCTGAAGCTGAGGGCTTTGCTGTCCCCTCGGCGCTGGGGTGCACGTGACAAACCCCAGCTGGACTCCCGAGCATGACCCCCGTGCCTTGGACCACCTGCCCGCATCCCCACAGCCCTGCTGCCCGCATCTCCACAGCCCTGCTCCGGGCTGCAGCCATGCCTGGTGGCCTGTGCTGGGGACGGGATGCAGGACACACACCCTGTGCTGATGACAGTGTCACATAGAGTCAATGCTGAAAGGGGAGAAATTCTCAATAAAATCCGCCGGAAGCAGGTGTGGAGGTGGAGGACGCGTCCCCTCACGGAGGAGCAGAGCAGCAGGTGGCGTGGATGGCGAGCGCTTTCCTGGTCTCTGCATGTGTGGCCCTGCAGAAGGCTGGTGTCCCCGTGGGCTCTCGGGGTGTGGGGACCTGGCTTCCCTTCCTGGGTCCTGACTGGACCTTCAGGGATGGCCTTGAGGCAGCACCTCCTCAGGGACGATCCGCCTTCCCCTGCCCCAGCTCTTAGGCTGAGGGGCTCCGCTCAGCACGTTCTCTGGCTACTCGCCTCTCCCGGCTACTTGAGCCCCCCCCCATGACGGGATGCAGGGCACACACGCAGTGTCCAGTGTGGAGGCCACGGCTGCATTCATGTCGAGGTTTGGAGTCCGAGCTGCTGGACACAGGTGTTTGGAGCAGAGCAGGGGCGGTGATGGTGGCTCAGGGTGGCCCAGCGGCTTCTGTTGCAACCGGTGGGTCCTGGCAGTTGGGGACCTGGTATGACGGGGAC
The DNA here is from genome assembly GCA_004027295.1 of Dolichotis patagonum. Taxonomy (NCBI): domain Eukaryota; kingdom Metazoa; phylum Chordata; class Mammalia; order Rodentia; family Caviidae; genus Dolichotis; species Dolichotis patagonum. Next base: position 2,403 of record PVJX010012604.1, read on the forward strand.
TTGGGTGACAGGCGAGAGGCTCGGTGCGCCCTGTGGCTCTGTCAGCCTCGCACAATGGCCGCTGTCACGCCAAGCAGCTCCAGGATCAGCGCACAAATGCACGGAGGGTTTGGTGAAGGATAATTTCCTGAAGAGCAAGTCGTCTGGAGCCGAAAGTGACCAACGCCGCCTGCTCTCAAGAGGCTGGAAACCGGCGGAGGGGTCAGAGCTGTTCAGCTGGGACCAGCGAGATCACTGGCTGTGTGCGTGTGTATGCACTGTACACGTGTGTGTGTGTGCGCACGTGCGCGAGTGAGAGTGTGGAGTTGGTGGGGAAGGCTGGGTCAGAAGCTGTCACCACAGGAGGGTTCCAGCCCTGAGAGCCGCACAGCGGTGATGTCCCCGAGGCCGCCGTCCTCGAGGTGGGAGGAGGTGGCTGCCCCTGTCTGGCAGGGTCCCGGGGCTCCCGTCTTCTGGAACTCGGCACCTGGCACGTGACACTTGGGGGCTCCCTCGACGCCACCCCGGACTTGGGAAGGGCGGGGCACTCATTCTGTCTTCTCTCCGATGGGGTCGGAGTCGGGGTCGGGGTCGGGGCCCCGCAGCTGAGCGGCGGTGGGGGGGACCCAGTGCAGACTCACCAGCTTCTTTGTCTGCATCCTGCTGTCCCACCTGCACCCCGATGGCATCCCCCAAGCGACACAGCCACCCCGGGGAGGCCAAGTCTGCTGGTTCCTGCGCCTGCAGGAGGAAGAGGAGGTGGGCGCGGGAGACGGCAGAGGTGCGCCAAGAGCGGGGAGAGGAGGGAGAGGACGGCAGATCGCCCCCAGGACAGGAACGCAGGGGAAGACGGTCAGGTGTGGTGGCGCACACTGGGAATCCCAGCACTTGGGAGGGTGAGGCAGGAGGATCTCTTCAAGTTTGAGGCCAGCCTGAAGTGCATCTCGAGACCCTGTCTCAAAAAAAAAAAAAAAGGTTAAAGCTACCCGCCAGTTTCTTTCTAAAGTGGTATGGAGACCACAGTGAACCCCGCCTGCACTCTGCCCCCGGGGTGACTGGGAGGCGGGCAGCCCAGGGGGAGCAGCGGAGACTTCCCCGTTACCACGGGAGCGGTGATCTCAGTGCTGCCCTGGGCCCTGACGTAGACTATGATGTGAATGTCTGCCCTGGAGTTGTGCAGTGCACAACATGCGCAGCTGCACTGAGGCAGTACCACAAACCCCGGCACACACACACATTTTTAAAAACCAGTGCCGTTGCGCTATAGTTTATTTTACCAGGAAGGCTGTTTTGGTTGTCTCTGCCTTTTCACCGTTACACAGAATGCTGCAGTAACCCTCTTGGCACCCTCAGGTAGCTCTTTTGGGTGTCAGCAGTTTCCATGAGTTCCCAGGAAGAGCCACGTGCAGGCTGGCTGTGCCCGGTTTCACCAGCAGTGGGCCGCTGTGGTTGGTGAACAGTTTTCCAGTCTAGTATTTACTCTGGCAGCCTAAGAGAAGACAGTGTGCTCTGACTGGCTGTAAAAAAAGTGCCAGTAATGAGTCAGGGCTCGAAGTTCTGAATGTGCCTGGCGACTGCAGATTTCTGAGTACCTGGGAGACGGCTCCGCCCGACAGACCCGCCTCGTCACCTGCTCCCCAGCGCACACCGAGTCCGGAGTCCGAGCGCCGTCCCAAGCTGACCCAGGCCCGGGGTGGGTACGGACACAGCTTCAGGGCGCCTGGTCAGCAAGCAGTGTCCCCATGAGCCTGGTTCTGCCCCTCGAGGACGGGATCCAGCCCAGGGCAAGGCCTGGCCCAGCGATGTCACCACCAGTGGGGCTGTGAGAACCTGGTTCTCGAAACCCACGTTGGTGACACTGCCGCCGCTCTGGCTGTGCCACTATGGTTGCCATGGTGTCGATGCCGTGCTGGGGCCTGTGGCCCAACCATGGGCCTTGCCTGCCTGTCTCTTTGTGGCCTCCCCAGGGCGCCTGGGCAGAGGCCTTGGGGTTCAGTTGCCCGGCTCCGTGTTCAGCTCTGGGAAGCAGAGGAGGGAGGGCCCGACTGCTACAGAAACCGGGACCCCAAGGTGCCCCGCGCCGTGTGAACCCACAGCCCCACAGCAGAGGCGGCTGCAGCCAGAAGCCTGGCCTCCCTCCTGGGGCCCTAGGGTCCCTGCCTCCCTGGGCATCCATCTTCGCACAGGGGATTTCTTTACTTATTTTTTAAGTTTTCCTGCTTGCAGTCATCATCAGCCCACGCACGCGGTGGCTGGTGACAGATTCCTTGTCGGGACTGCGCGCCTGTGCGTGGCGCAGCCCTTTCCCACCCTGTCCCTCGCTTCCCTTTGCAGGTCCAGGGCCAAGGCGAGGATTTAGAGGTTCTGGGGCCACCCCCAAGGCTAAGGCAGAGTCTGCGCTCCTCCCTCCTCTCCGGCTGCGTCCTGCTCCAGGTGGCGCCGCTAGGGTCCAGATGGGCACAAACGGAGACAGACGGACCCTGAGCTGCCCCGGGCGAGCCCGGGCTGCTGTCCCCTCTGCTGGGGATGGGCCCTTACCCTCCTGGTGGGTGGCAGAGCCCCAGGACACCACCCCCCCCAGCCTCTGGCATGTAGCTGAGTTGCTGGGGCTCAGCTCTGGCCCGCACAGTGACGGGAGGCGTGGCCACAGGAAGGGACGGAGCCTCGCAGACTGCAGAGGAGACAGCCAGGCGCCCTGTGTCGCCAGTCCTGCCGTTGTCAGTCGTGCCTAGCACGACGTTCATAGCAGCGCACTTCCGTTTAATACTGCGTGCTCGCGCACACGCGCACACACGCACACTCGCGTCACACGTAGCCACGGTCACGAAGCCTAGCAAATGCAACCCTCTCCTCGCAATGCACATTGGAGCGACTTGGGTCCTGGGGTGTGGAAGCCGGCTACGCCCCCGGAGCTGCAGCTCCGGTCTTGCAGGGGCGGCTCAGACCCTGGAGCCGGGCGCCCTCCCTGGAGAACCGGAAGTCTGACGAGGCCTGCCTTGCTTGGTGTTTACTTCCACTTTTAGAGGAGCTCGCTCATGGGTGTGGAAACAGCGCTGTGGAAAGATGCCTGTTGTGTAGGAAAAGACTGAAATCTGGGCTCTGCAGATGAGACCTGGCCGCGCTCACCATGCGCGCCGTGGAGGCTGGGGGAAGGGCAGGCTTCAGGTGGGGGGCCGGGGAGGGCGCCGCACACAGCTGTTCTCCACTGGAGCAGCTGCCCCGTGCGTCCTGGGGTCCTCAGGCAGCTCTGGGGAGGCGAACTCGCTGGCTTCAGGACAACACTTTGCAGCTGGCAGAGGTGATCGCAGGCAGGAAGAGTGGACCTGGGAGGCAAGGAGGGCGGGGTGCCGCAACCACAGTCCTTTTCTCACGTGGACCCCACGGGAGGCTTCTGTCCTGGAAAGAACACCTCAAAATCGTTTTCGGCCTTTGTAATCCATACTGAGGGGCAGAAGAGGCCACAGTGAGACGATCTTAGGGTGTAGAGTGACGTGGCCGCGAGGCTCCCGAGCGAGGCGTGCGCGCGGCCCTGCACCTCGCCCTGTGCCTGCGGCCCGGGAGCAGCCCGGGGGACCTGAGGCCGATTCGCCCCCTCCGGGGCTTTGCTTTGTCTTCCCCAGCTCTTCTCGTCTTTGCTTCTTACCAGGACCAACCTTCCCGACAAGACATTTGTATCTCAGGCTCGGCCGAAGCGATGTGTGACCCGTCCTGTGTCCCGGAACAAGAGTCTTCGCCTCCAGGACACGCTTGGCGAAAGCCCGAGTTCATCAAGGCCTTGGGGGGACACTGGCACCTGCGATCTTACAGCAGCTCTGCCACAAGGGAGTCACCGCAGGACCGAGCTGGCAGACACCGTGACTGCCTTGAGGGGACAGGGGTGAGCAGTGCCCCCTGGGTGGCCAATTCGCTGCCCATGGCTCGTGGGAAGACGTGGACTGGCTCACCGGATTGGCTCACTGATTGAGCATGAAGCTCGCCTGTGTTGGCTCAGGAATTCCGCACCCTGGAGAGGCTCGTGGTGTAAGGGGACTCAGGAAGGACAGAGCTGTTTCCATTCCGGGAGGAGTCCAGTCTTCGGCCTCAGCCTGGCCGTCAGCTCCTGGCTTCCGGTGCAGACTCTTGGGCTTCCACCGGGGCCCTTCAGCCTCCCGATTCATCTGCACTCTCGGGCTCTGCGGGAGCCCCCGGCCTCTGGCCGCACCTTCCGCCTGCATTGGAGCCTCTGCACGCTGCCTCCTGCAGCTCTGCAGCTGCGTGTGACCCTCCTAACCGACCTCACAGGTCCTGCATACTTAACATCTTGTGCTGTATGGGCTTCTCTAGTGAGCCCTGAGCCACACACCCACGGGCTCTGCGGGCCACTGCCAGGCCAGAGGTGTCACAGGTCCTTCTGACCTGGAGCAGGGACAGCCCCGGTTCTGACAGTATCTGTTGTCCCTTCTTAAAACGATCACTTAGGTCCAGGCGGTGAGTGGTTTGCTTTGGAGTCTGCAGTGCAGGGTGTCAGTGGCTGTGAGTGGCGCCTCGTTAAGTTCCCGTGGAGCCTTCAGGAAGAGGGTCCAGTGTATCACGAGACAGTGAGGGGCGTCTGTAAAACCTGGTCACTTCTTAAACATCCCGGGATGGGCTCAGGAGTCCTTTGACAGATGTCAAAGGTCACAAAGATGTTAGTCTCCAGCAGTACCTACCTGCCACTGCTGGACATGGTGGTACACACCTGAAACCCCAGCACTTTCGAGGCTGAGCCAGGAGGGTCTCCACAAGTTCAAGACCACCCTGAACTACACAGCAGGTCCTTGTGTCAAAACACAGCAAAAACACCCGTGCCCAGCGTCCTCGGAGTGAGATGCCGTGGTAGCCGGCAGCCCTTGAGTCACTGGTTCTTACAGCACGAAGGCTGCTGTCTTTGCATGCTGTGTGCCCGCTGAATTTCAGCCCTGGGTTTGCCTGCTGGTGGTCACACCTGGGGACCTGGACTGCTGGAGGGGACACCTGCCACCTGCAGCACAACATCCAGCCCTGTGCCTTGCCTGGGCCAAACTGGGTGTCGAGAAGTCATCTCGGGCCACGTGCGCGGTCCTGAGTACAGTTGGTGTATGTGAGTCACAGCGTCCTTTACTTTTAAATATTTTTATTTATAGCATTAAAAAGAAAGAGGAGGAGGAAGTGACCCAGTGCCAGCACTGGACAAGCCCAGTGTTGCAAGGGACCCGTCTGCCTAAGCGGGGCTGCACCTGGCAAGCCTGGGACAAGCAGGAGACCCCAGTAAAATTACATAGACGCGCGTGTGCACGCGCGCGCGCACACACACACACACACACACACTCCGGAGAGGCAAGGAGCAGGGAGAACCCACAGAAAGACACTGAGGTTACCCACAGGGACATTAGAATCTGTGGTGAGCATTTAAGTTACACATACGTATTATAGCCAGGGCACACTGCCATGGTCCCCTCCCTTTGGGCACGCTCATCCCGTCGTCCTTGGCGCCCTTCGAGGCAGGCTGGGAAGACCTCATTCATAAGTGACCTCGTGCAGTGTGATCAAAAATACAGTGACTGCTGGCGCCACGCGCCATCTGAAGGAAAGGCGGGCTTGTAACGCCTGACCACGTCCTCCCACACTTGGGGCGCCGGGTCTGGCACTGCGTGACTTCCGGCCCTTCCCCAAAGTCAGGATAACCATGGGAAGGAAACATTTTCAATCGATTCGGGACATCGAGGCAGCCAGGACCGCACGGCTAAAGCCGCTCAGGGAGGAGGGTTCCGAAAGTGGGGAGACGCGGGGTGAGCCTGTGCAGAGCGAGGGGAGGACTTGGAGGTGACTGGTGGCGGTGTGTCCCTGCCGCGGTAAATCTTTACTCATCAGTGCTTCCCCATCACGTCCCACGTGGCACAGAAGACTCCCCTGCAGGCGCCCACGTGCCGCATAGCTGAACGCTGTCCCTAACGGCTGGGTGTTGAGCTCAGCTGCGTCCTTCCTGCTTGGGGTCCTTAACCCTGTCGCAGGCAGATGGTGCCGGGGCCGGAGGTGTCCCAGAGCCGCTGTGCACACCGGCCTGGCTCCTGACCGCGGACGTCCAGCCCTGCTGGCTGTCCTGGGCTCTGCGTGGCCCCACAACACCAGTCAGGCTTCTCAGTGATGCCTCTCCTGGCCAGCGTGGGCATCTGCAGAGCCCGGATGTGAGCCCTGAAGGGGGCTGGAGGCCTGGGACCCCTGAGTGTCCCTTCCAACGTGGTGTGTGGGGCCCGAGAGGCACGGCGCTGCCCAGGGCAACAGGATGGGGCTGCAGTGCACAGGTGAGCAGAACCTCATAGAGGACGCGTGGACTGAGGTCTGATTCTCCCCAGTGCCCCTGCTGGTTCCAAGCCCTGGCTAGAGGATCCGAAGCAGGCCTGGTCGCCGGGACAGCAGGCCTGGGTCAAGGATGCCAGGGGGAGAGCAGAGCAGGGAGGCTCATTCTGTTCTGCCCACAGAGACAGGAAGGTCGGCAGAGAGGCCGAGGGGAAGTTTTCAGGGCTTCGTGAGAGATGAAGAGAAACAAGACAAAGTCCAGGAGCTGTGCAGGGGGCAGCCCTGAGCTGCTAGGCTTTCAGCTGGGCTCCCCAGAGGGCCACGAGCCAAGAGGAAGGATGGACCAGAAATGGATGAATTCTTCTCTGAGGTCAAAATCCACTGCGGAACAGTGCAGGCGCGGGGGCCTGTGGCTGTGTCCTCCTGAGTAACTGCCTGTTGGAGGCCGCGTCAGTCCTCTCTAGGGGAAGCTAACCTAACCCAGATTCCTCACAGTTTTTCATGTGCACTGTCTGGCATTCAGTCAAAAATTGCCAGGCACAGCGAAAGCCAAGAGCAAGGAAGAGGACCAGAAACAGACAGAGCCTGGGTGAGCTGGGTGCAGGGATTTTCAGTACACTGGAAAGTGGCTGTAATACAGGTATCCAAGAAAACAGATGCCGGGATCAGCAGAAGTTAAAACACATGCAAGGTATCAGTGACAATTCTAGAGCCGAATCACAGAGCAGCTGAAATCAAGAGTAACACAGAGCAGATGAGGGTTAGAGAGCTGGATTGTGAATCTGCAGAAAACACCGGAAGAGACAGGAGGAGGAGGGGGAGAGAAGAGGAGGCCGAAGAGAGTTTTGCAAAATGCCTAACAAGGCTGAGCCAGGCCGCAGAGGAGCCCCGATGCCTGACGTCCAGCCCGTCCACGGCGATTTCATCCATTGTGGGGCGTTCGGGTGCACACGAGACGTCTTAGTTCTTCTATATCCCTTTCTTTTCGAAAGCGAAGAATGAATGGCGGTGTTTTCTGATTCTCCCGCCACGATGGACATTGAGTAGGAGCAGACAGAAAAGTGCTTGTGAAAGGTCCCGCGAGACAGGAGGCCTGGGGTGTGAGGGGACGGAGCCCAGTGGGGCCGTGGGCATCAGGACAGACCCCACTGCACTGGCGGCCACAGCGTCTTCTGGGCCCGTTTGATGTGAACTCTCCTGGAAACCATTTCTGCCACAGCGCTTTTGCTCGTGGGAATCTGCTGAGTCGGGGTTCCCCGCTCACGACTTGTTAAATTTTGAGGCAGGCTCTGCCAGCGGGGCGGTGATGGTTACCATCCGACCACAAGCTGTGTCTCCACATTCTCCCTCCGTTTTCCTTGCTCCGCATCTGTGTTTGGAGCCCGTGAGGATTCTGCTCTGCGGGGAGCTGAGCACGCACGACCCCAACGCGTCTTAATTCTCCCTGGCCCCTCCCTCGCCCCGTCTCCTGGCCCGCTTATTTGCTTATTTGCTCTCTCCCTGCTTCCTACCGTCTAGCTTTCATTTTGTTCTTCGTTTATTCTTCAGGTCTGTCATCTGAGAGAAACCACCTAAGCTTGTGTGTCTGGTGTATCTCACCTCTCATCACCAGCTTCTGTATGTTTGAGGAGGAGGGACTTTTCCTGTCCTCCGAGTTTCTCCCCTTCCCCCCAAATGCTTGCAAATGGTTTGCTGTTGCTTTTCTGGCTAGTGTGGGGCGTGTTGCCTTTGGCATCCCCAGTGTGAGAGGGAAGAAGCTTGCGTTGGCTGTTTTTAGGGGTCCCCTCTCGTCGGGGACACTGGCCAGCACCCTCAGTTGGCGTCGGGGCCTCCTCACGGGAACCTGGGTGGGGAGCGGCCTGGAGCATCGGCCTGCACGGTGACTCCGCTTCGTGTTGATAGACATGTGTGTTTCAGTTTTGTGGTTGTTCCCCGTGAGCAGCTGACACGCGCTTCTCTCCTTGGACACGGAAACAGTGGCTGGTCTCCGAGCTCTGCACCCTGAGGTAGACGGGAAATCCTTCCGGGCCTGGGCGCTGCTGCCCCGGGGTTCAGGGGTGCCCTGACCCTCTCTGCCAGCAACCTGGTGAGGGAAGGAGATGGGGTTGTTAGGGATGTGGGAGCAAGGGTAACCGGTGCTCCAAAGCCGCTCCCGTCTACAGGGTGGGGCGAGCACCCCTTTCCAGATGGGCGGTGCTCGGCGTGACCCCGCTGCTCAGAGCTGACCTGGAAGGTGTTGCCACCCCGAACCTTACTGGCCTTGAGGACTGCCATTCAGTCCTGGGCGGTGCTGGAAGGGGGGGCTGTGACTGCCACTGCCAGGCCCAAGACACCCAAGCGCACCACGGGGCTTTGTAGAAGAAGTGTAGCTGGTCCCCTGATTGAGAGGTGTCCCAGGGCTCACATGCACCCCTCGGGGAGCCCAGCAGAGATGGGGAAGGTCCGAGTTCCTTCAGAGGCGCCTGGGCCAGAAGATTGGACTTCTCACTGGACATGTCTGGGCTACGCCAGACACTAGCAGCGGAGAGGGGGACCCAGCTGGCTGTAGGATGTGGGAGGTGTGTGACCCAGGTGTGGTGTAGGCTGATGGTGCTCCTTCCGTCCGCTCATCCTTCCTCCAGTCCCCTCATCCTCTCCCTCCCTGTATCTCTTCCCCGCGCCCTCCCCCTCCCGCCTCTCTTTGTCTCTCTCTGTCTCTCTCTCCTACCCCGCAATATTTACAAGCATGGAAGTCTGAATTGTTTCCTTACTCTATTTCTTTAACAGTTAGTTATTTTAGCCAAGCGTGGTGGCATTTGCCTGTGATCCCGGCCTTCGAGAGGCTGAGGCAGGAGGATCTCAAGTGCAAGTCCAGCCTGGGGAACTCAGAGACTTAGCGAGAACCCATCTCAAAATAAAATAAAAAAAGCTGGGGTTGGAGCCCAGACCAGAGGCCCTGGGTTCGAGCAGAGTACTGTGCACACACACTCACAAACACACACACACACATGTGCACATACCGGCTCTGTGGAGGGATGCCTGGAATACTGTCAGAGCCAAGCAGGCTCAGAGGCCGCCCCGGTAGGTACCGAGCTCTGTTCACCAGCACCGCTGGGGATGTCCACACTGCAGTCCTCTGTATTTCTCCCTCACATTTTCCCCTCACACCTGGAACCAACAGTGCTGTTGTTTACTGGCTGCTGTCTTTGGTAATTGGACATTTTTTTTCCATTTTTTAATAGTGCTGGGAGCAGCTTCATCTCCAGCCCCTTTTTTAAAATTTTTAATTTTTGAGACAAGGTCTTGTGAGGTTGCTGAGTTGCCCAGGCTGGGCTGGATTTTGTGATCCTCCTGCCTCAGCCTCCTGGAGTGTGGGATTACCTCATGAATGCCACCTTTTTAAAGCACCCCGGTCCTGTGTGAACTCTCCGGTGGCCTGTCAGATGCGTGCAGCTTATGTGTCCAGTCCCCACGTTCTGTGTGATGGCGTCTGAAAAGCTGCTGGCTGGGGTGAACACTTGGGGGCCGTTGGCTGTGGACACTGCCGTCCATCATTTCCTCACCTTTGCCCTGCATTTCTGTTAAAGGGACTAGGGGTACTGCGATTAGCTGGATGTTCTTAGGGTGCTCCTTGGACAACGTGGGGGACCCTATGGAAACACGATTGGTACAGTAACAATGATGAATTCACCTGTTAGCCTGGTTGTCTCTATTTTATCTTCGCTCTCTGCAATTTTCACTCTGAACCCTCGTCTCTTAGGTGGGGAGATCTGAAGGTAAAAGCGTAAAAAATAATTTAAATGAAAATCCCAAATTACATTAACGTCTTCCTGCCCTCATTATTGTGACAGAGGAGAGAAGGAAACCCAAAAGGTAGAACTAGCAGGTTCCTGGCTGCAGTTCATGGCTTTGAGGAAGAAAATTCTCTCCGAGGAGGAGGGGGGGCCGGGGTTGATTAAACTGGGAATTCCTGTCTCTCAGCCCCGAGCAGGGGCCGCAGAGGTGCCCAATCTAATTAGGCAGCTGTTGGCGGGCTTTGAACCCCCACCCGTGGCCCAGTCTTCTTTCCTCCCCGGTTTTAATCTTAGAAAGCGGTTTCTGGAAGAATGTGAATCTTTTTTATTTCTCTTTGTATTGAGATTTGCTTCTCTGCAAGCTTAATATCATCCTTGAAAACTTCTGGTGATTTCATTATGGAGATTTTGAGGGATTGTAGATATGTGTATGTGTGTGTACATTTGCGCGTGCGTGCGTGTGCCATGGGTGTTGTGCTGGATACAGTGATAGCTGTGCGTGTCTGCACATTTACTGGGCCAGATCTGAAGCTTTTCACAGTGTGGTAAAGTGACATAAACTAAGCCAACCTATGTCATTGCCTCCCCAGTTTGTGCCCTCCTGCTTGTTGTTCGGGCTCTTTTTGGACTTAGCATTGACAGTGATGTTTGCAGGTTGGTACATGGGACCAGGTGAGGTGACTGCAGACTGGGGTTCAGCTGGGCTGTGCCCAGCAGTGGCCGGGGAGGAGGTGGCCTGCCTGGCTTCTCTGCTGGACTCCCGAAGGCCCTGGCCAGTCACACGGCCCATCCTTCGACGAGGACTTTGCTTCCCATTTGTGCAAGTGAATGTTAAGATCTAACGACAACAAAGATGGTTTTATTTTTCCTCTGTGCATCATCCGTTCCCTGGATTGTGCTGGGATGGTGCTTCCTTTACGTTTTGGGGCATCAGTGTCAGGTACTCTTTTCTCCAGCCCAGGGGTGGACGCAGGGGCGGCCTGGGGCTCTGTGCTGCCCCCGTGCAGGGCCACCACTGCTGACGTGTCCCTGACATGGGTCAGCTTGCCTCTGGCCCTGTCCCCTGCAAGGGGCCACTGGCTTCCAGGAGGAGGATGGGGAGCCCCTGGGAGCCCCAGTGCTAAGCGGGTGGCCCTCCAAGCTCGAAGGGGGAGTGCTCTTGCTTATAGGGTGCTTACCTTCGCTTTTCAACCTTGTTGGATTTTGGGGTGATATTTGATAATGCGCCCTCCCTCCACGCACTGTTTAAAATAACGCCTCCAATCTTTGTCTAAAGGCAGCTCCCAGAAGGGGGATTTCTGTGGCCAAGAATGGGAATTTGGAAAAGACTTTTAATTTCAAATTTGGAAGATGTCATCTAAGTTTGCCTCCACGGACTACAGTGGCGTGACATTTATGCTTCATTGTTAACTTGATTGGCTTGGGAGCCACCTAGAGGATGAGGGAAGTAGGAGTGTGTGACGGAGGCGTCCTGCTGGAGCCTGTCTGGCCCATTCCCCCTCCTCTCCGCTCCATCCCCTGCTCCCCTCGCCTGTCCACCATGGTGCTCCTGCCTTGGAGCCAGCTGACCGTGGACTGAGTCCTCTGAACCCCTGAGCCAAGTTAAACTCCTCCTTCTTTAGGTTGGTATCGGGTATTTTGTCCCCGAAGTGAGAAAACTGACCAGTACCCTGTCAGTCACGGTGGATGCGGTGTTAGTGATAAGCCCACGCCAACAGTAGTTACTATGATTAAAGAAGGAAAATCTTACTTTTCCTTGCATTTGCAGGAGTGTGATTACTATTAAGTTGACTAGTTGTTTGTTTGCCCTGCTATATTTTTTCCTTTAGTGAATCATCCTTGTCTGTTCAGACCCCAGTGTATTTGCCCTTTTTATTAAATCTAGGAGTCAGTTTACACTGAGGAGAGCACTGTGCCATACAAGTAACGGCTGCCTTTTTCCCAGTGGTGAGACCGTTACGGGCCGAGTTTGCACCGGGCTTGCTTTCTCCTCCTCTTCTTTGCATTTGGTGGAGGCCGAGGACGGGCTTTGGGGTCCGAGGGCCTGGGTGTCAGCCCGGGCAGAGGTCTGCATGTGCCTGCCGCCTGATGGTGCTGCTGCTGGGTCCCCTCCCTCTGTCAGGAGCTGTTGGCTTCCTTCCAGCCACATCTGTGTGGTCCCCGTCTCCCGGCAGACTCCCCAGGGAAGGGCCTGGGTGTCCTGTCCCGGAACCTCCTGCAGCAGCCGCACTGGCTTCCCCCAGGCGATGAGTGGTTTAGGGAAGCCAGGATTGACATCCTGAGTTAACAGCAGCTCTTCCCTGGCTTTTAGTCCTGATTTACGGCTGTGATTTAATACCAGGAGCCGGGGAGCGGTTTCTGTACCGGGGAGGGCGACTGTTCCTGAAAGGCACGCCGCGTGATTGGATTTTGTCAGTGCACAAAAACGTTGGAGGTTAATATCTGCCTTTGGTGGGGCAGTTGTTTGATTCCAGGGCTGGGCCATTGCTTTATTTTTACTGAAAAGAGAAAAAAATAGCTGTTTTGGATTGAGTTTTCTTCGTAACTGTGTATGACAGATGCATTAAATTAGCCTTTAGCAGGCTTTTGGATTTCTGCCTGTGCTGTAAATTTCACTTGACTCCTTCACGCGCAGGTGGCCCGGGTCCATTTCATGTTTATTTCATGGGCTGGGAGCGGCAGGAAGTCCGGACCCCGCTGTGCCCCGGCCCATTCATTCTGAGGGAGACAGGGCCTGTGTTCGGGAAATAAATAATCTGGGTTTCTGCTTTGAGATAAAAATATTAACAACAAATGGAAAACACCAAAGCTCTTCATTTGGTGGGGGAAAAAGTCCCTAAGATGTGGGTAAGCGTGGAGAAGTCTCTGTCTCGTTTTTCCCCTCCTCCTGGGAAGCTCGAATGTGTGTGTTTGGGGGGTTTGTCTCATTGGGCAGGATAAAATAAACCTGCTGTCTCTCTCTCTCTCTCTCTCTCTCTCTCTCTCTCTCTCTCTATCTCTCTCTCCTTTCTCTCCTTCTTTCTCTTCTCTCTCTCTGCCTCCCTGTTTGTCCTCCTCTCTCGTCAGTCTCTCTCTCACCAGATTCTATCCTAGAGAGCATGAAAACGCTTTTTGTTTATAAACTTAACAACGTACTGAATTCATTTGCGCGTGTGAATCTGACACTCAGATCTTCAGCGTGTCGCCCCCACCTTGTGCTCACACCCAGCATTTGCAGGCGTGTTGCCTTCACCGGGAACTGCAGGGAAGTGGGCGGAAGTGGAGGTCACATCACCTGGAGTAAGTGGGAGACAGTGCAGTGGTCCAATCTTCTCTTGTGTGAGAAACCAAGTAAGTAAGCAAGAAGAGAAAGGAAGATAGACAGACAGACAGACAGGAGGAAGGGAGGGAGGAAGGAAACAGATGAGATGACAGGAAATGAAAAGGTAGCATTTTGGGGTGGGGCCGAGGGTTGGGAAGGGGGAGGGGAGAAGCAGAGCTGGGGTGAAGGACTAGACCAGTGGTGGAGACATGTCATCGGAAGGAACCTCATTCCCAAAGCCATCCGCTACATCCGGTATTAGTAACATGCAGTAATGAAAATAATATTAATGGTATTGGCAGAAGTAAATGTTTTGCAGTGCTAAACACTTACTTTAAGTGAGAACGTTTTTAGAAAACGTTTGTTGAAGATGTGCATATTCCTAACATAGCAAGTGGCGTCTGTGAAAACCGTCCCTGTTAGATTGGGGCAGTGTGTCAGTGGCGAGAAGTCACACCGTCTTCCTTCCAGAACATTCCTTCTTTGCCTTGGGAGCCTGGAGTCCGTGAGAAGCCTGGGGCTCTTAGCGGTGCCTTCATCGCTGTGTGAGTAGCTGTCATCGTGATTTTTACAAACCGACCGAATCTTTAAGGGTGTCTCGAGATGAGGATAACCTGGGAACGCTCCATTTTAGAGCAGCACGTGAGGAAGCCCTTTTCCTGCGGGAATTCACTCCTTCATGATGCTGGGAGCGTTTTCTCACTTGAATGATTCTCGGAAGTGTGTGTTCTATGCCTTCGAGAGGAAATGCAGCCATTGCATTGTTATAAAGCATTACTCTGCCTCACAGACAGCTACTGTGTGCATCTTGATGTTTAGAGAGCTGAGGGTGTGCTTGTGTGAGACCACAGTCTCCTAACGATGCACGGGTATGCAGGCCTGTGTGTGCGTACATGTGGAGGGGCACGTATGGGCACACGTGCATGCGCAGTCTCTGTCCACGGAGACCCAGCAGTTCCTGTTGGAAGAAGCTTGGATTGTGAACCACAGTTCTGCTGAGGACAGGGAACTGCACGGGTGCCAGGCCCAGGGCGGGCAGTTCTGTCTGCTGTCTCAGCTCAGGAAATGCCTGCGGATGCCTGCAGGGTTAGGGAGCCATGGAGACTGACCAGTGCCCAGAGCCAGAGGACGGTGAGGTTGGGGACAGGACTCTCTCCGGGACCTCATGGGATCTGGGGAGCCTCATCTTCTGGGGTGGCACACCCCACATTCCCCCGGATGAGTGGGTGGTGGTGTGGCCCTTGATTTGGATCACCATGGATGCGCATGGCACCGGCACGGGTTGGGAGCATCAGGGACGCCAAGGGCCCTGAGATCTCAGAATTTGTGTGTGGTAGAACAACATGGTTCATGTTTAAATAAAAAGAAAAATTACTGCAGCGAAGATTCCATCACTCACCCTTAAAGTCTCCCCTTGCTTCACACACACTTGTCCCATCGTCCTGGCCGCTTTCTGCAGCGGCTCTGGCGTCCCCTTTCCTGGGTGTCTTTCGTTTTGCTGTCTGGGCTGCCTCGGTGTCCAGAGTGGGTGCAGAACATTCACCTTTCGTGGTCATGTGACTTTGGGGAGGAGCCGGAAGTCGCATGGTGCCAGATCCAGTGAGCAGCTGGATGGGGACGCTCTGTGATGTTCTTATGTGACAGAAATGGCTGTAAAGAGCACTCGCGGCTGACCTCATAGCCCGTGTGCAGCTCGAGATGGACAGAGCTCCTGGTCCTCCCTGGCGCGGATGAGCTGTTTTTAAGCACCGCGCTGGGCCCGGCCCCGCCATCTGCTGCTTTGGCTTCCTTCATGGTGCGTTGCAGGCACACTATGCGGCACTGGTGAGCATCGGTCCAGACCTGGTTCTGTCACTGAGAAGCAGTGACTGTGGCCTCGCCAGTGGGAGACACAGGTGGGGTCTGGCTGCCTCCGGGGGCGTCTGTGGCATGGGGGTTTCACCTGGGTGGGGTCTGTTCCCTGTAGAAAGTGAAAACTCACATTAAAGACCTAAATAGACCAAAACAGACATCTTTTTTAATGGCGAAGCAAACTACAAAGTAAAAAGGGAACAAGGTGTGCACGTGTATGAGTGTGAGCTCCTTAGGTGTGGCAGGGACAGTGTGGTCACCAGCATCACATGCCCGTCAGGCCCAGGACACCCTGATGCCAGGCCCTGCTGTGCCCGGGTGGCTCTCGGGCACCCACAGTTCTGAGTACGGGGCCTTGAATGTGCCAGGGCTGGTTGTCGTTAGCAGAGCTGTTGGTGGGAAGACTCCAGGACATGCGGGTGATTTCAGAAGGTGACCAGGCAGGGTGTGGGTGCAGGGATGAGAAGCCAGGCTCCGCCCTTGGAAGTGGTCATCGCCGGAAGGAGCCGGGCGCTCTGACAGGCCTGTGGTTGCTGGGGCCGTCGTGTTTGGGGGCCTCTCCAGGACTCAGAGGAGTGGCCGCTCAGGGTAGGGACCTCGAGGCTGCACAGTGGCATTGAGGATGACAGTGCCAGCAGAGCTGGGCAGCGTCCCCACCCAGTGGCTCGGCCCCTCGTCCCACGGGGTGGATGCAGAGTTTGGGGTGGCAGCGGTGGACCTGCACTTGCCCAGGGGAGCTTTGGCAGACTCCACTCTTTCTCTGGGGGTGCAGGAGGCCTGGCCCAGGGCACACGCTTCGCCCCAAGCCCATCCCAGTGGCCGGACTTTGTTGATGCCCACAGCTTCGTGTGGAAATTGGACAGTCAGCGGCCAGTGCTTCAGGCACAGGCTGCCCACGAGGACCCTCTAGTGACAAGGTGTCCCATTGTCCTGCCTCAATCAGAGAACAGCGCCAGAGCGGGGACTGCCTGTGACAGGGACAGTGCGGCTCTAATGGGAGGCGTTTCCCCCCGCATCGCCCCTTCCTGCCTCCCCTCCTCCCTGCCAGCCTGGAGCGGGGCACAGGCGTCCCGGAGCCACCGAGCCCTGGCTGCCTCAAGGACCAACCTGCACCCTGGGCCCTTGTGCCCGCTGTGCTGTAGACCCCGCTAGTGGCATCTGAGCGGAAAAAGCCGGCTTCAGATGCTGACGGATATTTGGGGTTGATCTGCGTGGATAAATGAGAACTGTTAACATTATTTATACAGATAGTAATTACATCATTTCTAAATTTGTAGAAACAGTTTGGCTTAATGATTTTCTAAATGCACGTAATAGGACATTAGGCAGCTTTTATTAATTCTATTTACGTACACAGAAGCAAGATGGAGAGTCCTGAATTTTAAATATGCCCGGAGAGCAAGTTGGGGAAAACTCACTCGCTCCGGGAGATGAGTCCCAAGCCCTAGCAGGGAAGCCCAGGTCACCACGCAGGGCCCTGCTGGCCTGGCCCGCGGCCCCAGGGCCCCTGGACTCATCCGTGTCCGGCCCTTCTGCCTCGGGAGGCGAAGGTGGTTATGAATGCTCCTGCCCCAGACGCGGGCGAGCAGGGCGCTCGTTGGCAGGCTGTCTGAGGCAGGCACACTTCATTTCACTTAGAATAAATTATCATACATTTATCATTAGTTAGCAAGTTATTAGCATTAATATAAACAAATACATGGCACACTTCTCCAGGAAGATTACGGCGTTAATCACTGGCTGTGTGCAGCAGGCGCATTCTCCATATTTTATGTTCTAACGGATGCGCCTTCTCAGTGTCTGGGCCCGAACTGAAAACATAATTCCCGCACTTTGCATCTGTTAGCTCGGGACGCGTCTAATTGAGGTGACCCGGTTCAAAAATTCCCTTTTTCTCCTGGTGACAGCAGTGCTCACTGGACACCTTTCCTACGGCGGAGGCGGGAGTGGATCCGTGTGCCGAGCTCTGCTCCCTGGCGGCCGGGAGGCTTTGGAGTTTAATTTAGTGAAATGTCACTGCAGGGGACAGCGAGGCTGCTGTCCTCGGAGGCTCCTGCTTAGAGCCGGCTTCCCGTGGCCATCGGCGGGAAGGCTGGATGCCTCATGGACGCAGCCTCAGGGCTGTAAAGTGGAAACCGCTGTGCACACTCTACTCTCTGTGGAGGACCAGAGCTTAGTGCTCAGGGCTGGGGACTCCCCAGTCTCATGGGGTTCCAGCCCAGAGAGCATGCTGGGAGCGCTGGGGGCGGTCACGGCTGCACAGGGCTGGACCCTGCACCTTGCTGGCTCCTCACCTGCCATCACAGCACATCTTGTCTCAAAGAGGCCGTCCCCTGACCATCAAGTGGGACCAGGGTCCGCCCACTCACAAGGTCCCTAACTTGTCTCCTGGGTTTGGGCTGAAGTGGCTGAGTGCCTCTTTTCTATGTTTGATCTGTGCTCATGCCGTACCCAGAGCCACGGTCCCCACTCTGACTCCTCCCCCCGAGTGCCTCCTTCCTCCCCAGCCATGCAGACCCCTGCTTCAGCTGTTCTGGTCCCCTGCTCTGGCCTGGGGTGGTGACCCGGTCCCTATGTGCAGTACTGGTGCTGGTGCTGCTATGGGACCGGGCAGTGTGCGGCGCTTCCAGGAGCAAAGCTGAGTTCCCAGAAGACCTCTGCATGGGTGACAGTGTGACTAGGTCCTCTGCCACTGAGGAGCAGGGACAGTGGACAGAGGGAGGTGGAGGCCACCAGGCACCGCTGCTGCTCCATGGGGCCACTGGCTGCTGTGCCGTAGAAAAGATAGCGCTGTCTCGAGACCCGGGGTCCCCTCCCATCCCGGCGACTGAGGAACTTGGCCCTGGTACCACCAGCCCCAGCGTCAACCAGGAGTCACAGGCTGTGTGCACACAAATGTGGCCCTCAGCGTGGTTCTTGGGCACCCTCACTGCAGAGTGGCTGCCTGGGGAGGGCCGGTGTGGTGCCCGGGGGACGCTGGCTTGGACTAGGCCACCCCACACTGCAGGCCCTCCGCTCTGGAGTACAGATGGGGCCCTGTCTGCTGCAGCCCGCTGTGTCCCTGGGTGCAGGGGTGCAGGTAGGACACTGGCCCGAGGAGGGCACCAGCATCCTCATCACATGGCAGGGACACCTGTGTTGCCTGCGGCCAGGGGTCATTTTGGAGGGCAGCCGGGCTTGATCCTCAGCCCGAAGTCCAGGCACAGGGCAGAGCTGGGGTCACTGGAGCTGGGGTGCCCTGCCTGGCTGGGGTTACGGCGAGCACACGGCAGGCTGGTGTCCCTAGACCCCAGAGGAAATGATTACCAGTCCAGTCTGTGTAAAAGGAAGGAGGACAGAGTGGGGGACACAGAGCCCAGAGGACAGCCCACCCCTTCCTCTAGCCCTAGCCCTAGCCACAGCGGAAGCGCCCCCGGGCAGAGCGGGGCCGGGAGTGTGGGTTCGCTGATCACCCGCTGTCCATGGTGGTGTGGAGTTCAGCACCGAGAATTTGGCACCGCAGACACCGGGCACTGTGATGCCCGTGTGCCCTTTGGCTGCCATACTGGTGGCCGTAGTGTGTCTGTCACACGCTGTGTACTCTGAATGCTCCCTGCAGGACACTGGACCTGGGTGACCTTGGAAGCCTGGACTTGTCTCCCACCCCCTACCCACCCTGTGTCTTCCTCCAGCCCCACCGGAGCCTCTGCCCTGCCTGTCCTTGCCCAGTGGCCCCTCCCTCTGTCCTCTGGTGTGTCACTTGCTTGTTTCCCATGTGTCTCCTGTCCTCCCTCTAATGTTTCTGTCCTCTGTCTTCCCCCCACTGAACGGGCGCTGTGACTACACAGCCTGCACCCCTCTTCTGCACCACGTGTGCCCCTACCTTGCGCGGCACCCGGGATCCAGTAGGGATCAGGACTGCATGCCACAGAGACCTGTGCTCAGTGCCCTCAAGCCAGCAGTGCTCTCTGCCTCCGCCAGCTGTGGCCCCCTTAATCCCTTCCGCTCCGTGCGGGTGCTGGAAAGGCGAATGGGCTTCCTTCCTCCCTGAGCTCCCGGTTTAATAAGCTCCCGGTGACCAGGTGATGCACAGCCCAGGCGCCCCGTCAGTTTGCACTGCGTGTTGTGCTCACGTCTTGTGCCACCTACAACGCCACTGTGATGTTTGTGTCTTCTGAGTGGACAGCTGCGTGGTGTCCTGGGCAGACTCGTCCTGCCTCCTTTCTCTGCAGGGAGCCTGCTCTGGGCAGGAGGGCAGAGGCCCGGGCCCTGGAATCCTGAGCAGGCGGCCTGACGTCGACGCCCTCAGAGTGGCTGTGTGGGTGACCCGGGATGGAGCCCCGGTCCGCTGGAGGCGTCCTCACCGGCAGATTCCGATTCGAGGAGGAGGCCCAGCTCTTCCTTCCCTCACTCACCCTCCACCCAGGCCGGGCCGGCTTTTTGCGTGCATGTTCCAGAAGGACCCCTAAACTGAATCCTGTGTGCAGTCCTGTTCCCTGGGGCCCAAGGCTCTGGGGAAGTGCAGACCCACAATGCACCGTGTTCCGGGAGCCCCTCGGTGAGCGGCTCTGCCTCTGTTCCCGGAGCCGCTGTTCCCCCATGGGGAGTACTTTTTCTCTGCAGTACAGAAAAGCAGAGTCGGAAGCTGACACCTGTGCTGTAAGCGGTTAATTCAGGGCAGTCGGAGGCAGGGTCAGGCGGTGGAGGGAGCTGGACAGAAGAGGGGGCAGGCGAGAGGCTCACTGGGCTCAGCGAAGGCCCGGGCCTCCTGGAGTTCCTTCCATTTTCTGATTAAATCGTAACGGGCACCTCATTCAGTGTTGCGTTCTCCTCTAGGTTCTGCGTACATGATAATCAGATCTTTGTACTCACAAAGCTCTGTGAATGTGAGCTCATTCATTGCAGAGCCATCGTGTGTATTTTCTACTAGAATCTCGCAGAGTACTCTTAAGGGTCCTGGGCATAAAACCTAGTGAGTACTCGTTGGATGAAATGGGTATCTGGTCTACCCCCAGGCGAGGCTGACAGTGACATTCAAGGAGCCTTGTGCTGGGTTGGAGATGTGTATAATGCATGGTTGGGCCAGCTGTGGCTCAGGCCACCACCCTTGTGCCCTCACTCTGCACCCCAAGAACCTCGCAGACTCTGCGTCGTGGCGCCCCCTTGCCTGCAAGAGGGTGTGGATGCCAGCTTCCTCCGCTGTTGTCCAGGGGAGGTGCAGGCAGAATGATGACAGGCGGTGGCTGTGTGCAGGCAGACACCGAGCTGCAGTGCGGGGCTTCTCTGCTGCCAACTTCCTGGCAGAGGGCAGTGTGCTCTGAGAAGTGTAGAAGGTTCAGGGCGCGCAGCGGGCCCGCCCTCTTTCCTGGCCAGGATCTCAGAGCCAGGGACCAAAATGCAGGGTGGAGGGAAGGAGTGAGTTCAGCCTTCACAGAGCAGAGGGTGGGGGTGGGGGTGAGGGTGAGGGCAGGGGAGAGGCGAGGCCAGGCTGCTCTTGGCAGAGGGGCTAAGGGAAGGTGCAGGTGCCCTGCAGAGATTCTGGCGGGCAGCAGTGTCCCAGGAGGCTGTGGGCAGCCTCAGCTTCAGGCTGGGTGTCACCCTCGGGAGCCTGGGGGTGGGAAGCACTTGTCTCTTGTCAGATGGGGCAGAAGAGCTGCCATGAATCTGCAGAGAGTGTGTAGCTGTGTCACGCTGCAGGTGACGACGATGGTGGTGACAACGTGCGCGGGAGCGGCCAGTGTGCTCGGGAACCGTGCGGGTAGCACCTGACGCATCCCAGGCACCGTGCACACTATGTTGTACTTGTGGGTAGCGAGGGGTCCCCTGGTAAGTGGAGAAACGATGTATTGGGGGGCGTTATGGATTAAATAGTGATGGTCAACTTAACACCAGATGAATTAAATCAGCACGGTGCTGAGCATAGATGGTCCTCCTGAGCAAAGTTGCCAGCATAAATAGAGATGTAGAGAAGCAAAATGAGGGCTTTGTGGCTTTCTCTAAGTGTTGCTGTTTGAGCCGGTGGTTCTCCTGGAGGAGCTGGTCATGACAGCTTCCCCAGTGTAAGAAGCTTGTCACGCTGGCTTCCTGGCATGTACTAGACTGTGCTTATTATCAGAGGAGCTCGGGCCTCCCTGTCTCTGAGGATGGCTGTGGTGCTTTTCAGGACAGCCCTGGTCTTTGTCGTGAGTGTGACTTCTCGGCTCCAGCGTAGAACCTTCAGCCTACCAGCACAGCTCCTTCACCCCGCTGGCATAGACTTTCTAGCTTCCACCACTGACCTTTGGGCCTTCCCAGCACAGGTCCGTAAAACAGACTGGCATGAGTCCTTCTTGTGGGCTCTAGACCTCCAGTTGGACTCGTGGGAGTCATTGTCATGGGCTCTGGGTCTTCATCTGGGCTCATGCGGGACATTGCTGTGGGATTCAGGCCCTTGGCTGAATATTCTATGTCTTTAATGTTGTGGACAGATTTCCTGCATTTTCTGTGTTAACTCTGGGTGACCGTCATCAAATAGTATTATAAATTCTGTGTCCTGATTCTAATTGTTCTCTGCACAACCCCTGATTACAACAGGGGGTGTGAAAGAATCGCTGAGTTCAGAGTCCATGGGGTCCTAAATCTACCCCACTGAATGGCATCAGTGCAAGTGAGGTTTGTCCCACAAGCCACAGAACAAACTTGGGGTGACTTGTACACTACACGTGGCAAAGCTGACATCTTGAGCTGGTTTTATCAGAACTAAAGTGGCAAACGTTCTGGTCACCTGAGCTGAGCCCCACATGGTACTGTTTTGAGGATATTTTATGTATCCAGTTATTTCCTAGTGATAGAGAAGGACGGAGCTTGGAGCCAGCCGCTGCAGCTGCCCACCACCTTCCTTCATCAACTGGTCACCAGACAGACAGCCGGAGCAGAGGGCACAGGTGCACCGTGACGAGTGGGGTGGACACGAACAGGCCTTAGGGTCCGTTCTGTCCATGCATGTTGGCTTTTTCCAGCCTGAACCTGGGCTTTTCTCCCCTTAAGCCTCTCTCCAGACAGCCAGGGCTGTGTCCCTGGGCAGGAGAGGAGGAGGCAGGTGCGTGGTTATTGCACTTTGGCCGATCTGCAGGTGTTAAAATGAGTGTGCTCTGCGCGTCATTAGGACACTGCAGGGGGTGTGGACAGCACACACGGTGACCGTAGTGTCCTTGTTGGAAAGGCTGTGTGCTGTCTTGGCGAATAGGGGCCTCGCTCATCTGTACACCGTCGTCTTGATGGATCGGCTCCTTCCGTGGTCCCTGCTTGCTGAAATTGGTCCCCTTGGGCTCTCACACTGCAAATGGAGTGACAGGTTACAAGGTCTGACAGCTAGATGAGCCGTGGGAATTAAGGACAGGCAGGACTTGGTGCCTGAGACCGGGCTTTATTTCCCCAGGTTAAATACTAAATATGTGAATAACCCGCACGGTGGCTTATGCTTAGTAGGTCTTCAGCAAATACACATGCAGCGAGGCAGGCGTGAAAATGCACCCGGGCCGTGGGGCTCTCACGGTCACGCGGGTAAGTGCTGCTCCTGCAGATTCGTGAGAGATGCGCATCTTGTTCCGATTTCATACATTAGCTTGGTCTTAGCTGTTCCTCTGCAGTCGTAAATAATTCTTCATCTTATCCATTTCTGTTCTTATGAATGTCAGCTTGCTATTAAGCTGACTCCTATCTAATTAGCCAAGCGCTATTCTTGGATTAAATTGGATGGCTGTAATAACAGCTGACTCATTATTGAAATAGGAGAAATATGGTATCTATTTATGTTCCTGTTTGTGATTATATTCCAGAATTTTTTGTCTTCGATAGAACTAAGTCAGTATTTTAGAAACATGTGTGTTCATCTCAGCAAGTGCTGGAACCCGGGGCCTTGTACAGAGAAGAGATGTGAGCGGTGGAATCCGTGGTTTCGGGGACCCACGGGGGCCTGGACACCTGTCTTCTGGCTGAGCCCTTTTCCCAAGATGCGGGAGGCCTTAGGACTTTTCTCCTATGTCTTTTCTATTTCATCTTCATTGAGGCTCTTATTGCATTTATCTTTTTTGGGGGGGGAGCTCAAAGATAGAAATTGGCCTCTCCATTGTTTTGACTTTTCTGTCTCCGTGAGCTTTGCTTTACCTCTGTTTTGCTCTGAGTAATATTTAGTCTTTCTCTGGTGCACCCAAGATGGAAAGTGAGCAGGCACTGGCCGCAGTGGCCCTGCAGGGCCTCAGGCAGGCCCGGGCAGCTCCAGGTTCCGCTCCAGCCGAGTTCAGCATCGGCGATAACGGATCGTCCACGCCCCGTGGCACGCGGCAGGCAGAGTAAGGTGCCGGAGACTTAGCGCGCTGCACACGGTTGCTCACCCTGTGACGTGTCCTTTCTGCATTGCTCCCTCTGCATTCCAGAGTGCCCTTGAGCTCACTGTGTAGCCCGGGCTGGCCTCAGACTCTCGGTGATCCTCCCGCCCCCTCCCAGGTGTGGTGTTACAGACGTGGCTTCCGCAGCTTTGTAGCACTGAGCGTGGATCTTTCCCTCTGGCTGGTGGGAACCCACCGCCTGGAGGTGCTAGTGCTGTTTAGTAGCCATCAGTCCGTTGCTGCGCCACGATCAGTGTGCTTGTGTCCGTCTTCAGATGTTTTTACAAGCACGCAATAGGTCTCGGGAGGGGACTCCAGCCCACAGTCCACTGGTGGTGTTCAGCAACAGAAAAAAATGAGTTGCAAATTGAAGGAAACACAAATGATTTGGTTGAGGGTAAGGAATACTGGAGGGGCTGCTCTCAAATACTTTTCTTGTAAAGGGACATTTGCGCTGAGCTATGGATGGGGTGGTGGTAGTGGCAGTGAGTGGTACTGCAGCTGCTGGGGGCTGTGGGTCCACCATGTGCTGGTGTGGGGTGACCCAGGAGGCCGAGGCAGGTAGTGCCTAGTCAGGAGGGGTTGAAGGAACCTAGTGAGAGCCCAGCACGGTGCCGTCTCAGCCACTTTCCCCTCACTGGGACACAACACCCGACACCCACAGCTCTAAGGAGGAGAGGTGCGTTTTTATTTCAGCTCACAGTGTGTAGAGGTTTGAGTCCCTGGACCACTGGCTCCAAGGCAGGATGGTGTGGCAGAGGGAGAAACAGTCCATGGCATGGTCACAGGAAGCAGGGATTGATCAAGGGAGGAGGAGGGCCTTACACCCTTTCAGGCCACGCCCCACTGACCACCTTCACCTACAGGTGCCAGCTGTCAAAGTCACACCCAGCTGGAAAGCCATCAGTGGGCTCATCCAGTGAGAACTGTCACCCCCACCACGCACGCACCTTCCTGAAGCCCGCGCTATGAGCACATGAGATTTTGGGGACATCTCCATAGGAACTATGGCACGCACAGAGGCCCCCCACTGGGGACTTCAGGTTCGTCCCCTCCACTGTGCTCAGGGAGAGGGCGGAGGCCAGGGGAGGGTTAGCAGTGGGGGACTGTGCTGTCCTGTGCTTCTCCCAAGGTCCTGTGGGTTTGAAAATCAGGCCAAGTAGGTGAGGATGGGAAAGGCAGGGACACATGTTTGCAGTGGCCTGGGAAAGGGAGAGCATGGTATGGACGGGGTGTGGGCACAGTGGGTGGGCAGACAGCTGGGGACCGAAGAGGCTGGTGGTGTGAGCCCGGCTGGTGGACACTGTGGCTGTGGGGAGGAGCCTGGTGCCTCGTGGTGGCGCCTGTCCTGGAAGGAGGCGGCAGGAAGCAGGAGGCCTGGCAGCCCCGCCTGAGCCCTGCCCTGTGTGACAAGGGCGAGGGTGAGTGTGGGGTGACGCTGAGGACAGGAGGAGCAGATGGCAGTCAGAGCCCAGGCGGAGGGCGAGCTGGGGGGGGCGCGGCGAGGGCGGGGCGGCCTCCATCTCACAAGGAGGATGCGGCCTGCAGTGATCTCTAAGGGTCCCGAGTCTGTTTTGGGGAAATGCTGCTGGGCAGGGAGGAGGTGGGCGGGGGACACCTTGGGATTCGGGTCTGGAGCGTAGCTCAGGCGTCCACTGTGCACGTGGGGCGGGGGTCTCCCTCCTCCTGAATCTGCTCCCCAGGAAGGGAAGGGAAGGGAGAGGACTGAGAGCCCCAGTGAGTCGGGGCGGCCCTGTGGGGGGCGCTGAGCGGCCACAGACAGACTGCTTTTGGGGAGAGCTGGTGTCTTTATCCTGGGGTATAATTTTGCATAAATTAAGGTCATTTTCCCAAATGTTTTGTTTTTGTCAGTGAACTATCGGCTTTTTTGCCTTCAAAGGTCCCGCAAATTTCTTAAGTTTATGCATTGATATTACAGTTTCTTTGACTATGGCGAGCGGGCTCCCTGCGGTCAGCTTCATAACTGGTTACGATAAGTGGAGATGCTCCCGACTCAGCTTGCCCTGCTGACTGCGTCCCCCTTGGATGTGCTCAGCATTGCCGCAGCATTTAGGTTAATTCCTTTGGATTTTCAGTGGCGAATGTCAACATTTTTTTTTTAATCTTTACACAGGCCCATTTCTTTATATGGTTTGGGGCTTTTTACTTAAATCATAATTTTGACTTTCCTTAAATGGAACTTTGGGACATTGCTGAAGATCATGATAGGGTTTTCCCCTTCTAACTTATTAACATGCAGAGTGGAAAAGTAACAGTTCCCTGATTCTCGGAATGATACCACTTAGTCAAAGAACCCCTAAAACTTCTTGTATTTACTTCTGAAGCTGTTATTTAGGTACCATCTTTAACCCATTTCTGATTTATTTCCTAATACCAACAGGAAGAAATGCTAGCACTTTGTGTTGTTTTTGTTTTAATTCTTATGAGCAAAGAGAAACTCAGATTTGTTAGGACAGCGCCTAACAAAGTTAGGCTTTGTGTTTTAGTTTGCGTTTTGATTCGTGTGCGCGTGCGCGTGTGCGGTGCTTCGGTCCGGCGCGCAGAGCTGCCGCCGCCTGCGCGCCCCACGGCCGCGTGCGGTTCTCGTCTCCTTGCCCTTTGGGGAAGCCCTACCTGCCCACTTGCTATGGCTGATCTTTTATTTGGGTTTCCTTTAAAGTACAAACAGTTACTCTGTCTGCAAACACCAGTGGTGCTTTCTTCTCCTCTCCCTCTGGTTTTTATGGGCTCAGGGACCTGGCTGGCAGAAGGGGACGCGCGGGTCCCCGGCCACATCCTCGGCCGCCCGTGGTTCTGTTCTGCTGGTTGTGTGGACTCCAGGCCCAGGAGTGGCTTTCTGTGTCCGGGAATGGATGCTTCCCTCCTTCTCCCCCTCCCCCTCTTCATCTTCCTCCTCCTGACAGTGTGGCTGCATTCCCTCAAGGAAGGAGGCCGCCTTCTCATTTATCAGACATTAATTTTCCTAGTTTATCATTGCGTCTTTCCGGAGCCCATCCACACTCTCTGGTTTCCTGGAAGCACCCCTGTTCTCCGCAGGCCCTAATCCATCAGCGCAGGCAGCAGGATTCTGTCTTTCAGTTTTCTGAACATCTGTGTTTATTTTCTCTGTCTCGTTTCTAATTTTCATCATTTGTATTTTCCGCTTGTCTTTCCTGGATTGGGCTAACTGGAGGCTTATCATTTTTTATTAGTGGTCTCTCCAGAGGACCCCTGTTTCCCCTTTTCCAGCGTGCACGGAAGCTGCTGTTCCCCTTTCTGAGGTTTGCGTTGGTCGTGGCTGCGGGCTTCCTGGGCGCCCAGACCTCCGTGAGTGCTTGGGCCCCGCCCAGCATCCCCCCCCAGCACCTGTGCCCCCGCCCCAGAGCCGGGGAGAGTCTCAGTTGCTGATCTGGCTTCCAGCCGTTGCTTTCTTCCTACTTTAAAGCATAGCACTGGCTTAGGGTCCACAATTTTATGCTTTCCTACTTCTTCAGAGATTTATTGACATTTCCTCTGGCCAAGTTTTCTACATGTATTCGGACATCTGAACAAATATATTCTCCGCATATTTTTGTTCCAGCTGTTAAGAAAGCATGTTACTTGTATTTATGTTAGTTTGGCTCTTGGTGGGTCCCCTCCCCCGCTCCCCCACCCTGTCCCCTCCCTTCCAGGGCTCAGCCTAGCAGGAAGGACGACACTGTGTTAAATATTCATAGCTTGGACTGTGCTCCATCCCTAGTTTCTCCTGTGTCCACTGGACACTGTTATGACTGCGGCCTGGCCGCGTCTTCTTCCTGCTCCCTCCGGTGCAGGCTGCCTTTGTCCTGCTTAGCTCTTCCGGTCCTGACTTAACCTCCTCCTCCTGTGCCTCCTGCCGCTGGGGAGGCAGAGCGCCATTTCCTCTGGGGTCCCTGTCTGGTCCCGCATCTCCACTCCAGGTCTAACCGTGCGGGTGCTGCTGTCCCCTGGCCAGAGTAAGTCACGGAGCTCACGCAGCAGAGGGCACCGGCAGGGTTCCCTCGGACCCTGTGACCTCTGCGCCACCTCGGTGCCTGTCAAGGGGATCAGGTTCGGTGTGCACCCCGAGAGCTCCCCAGCTGAGAATGGGAATCGCGCGCCCTGGGGTCTGTTCAGCGCCAAAGCCGGCAGGGCGGGCTCTGTTGGCAGACACGGACTTCCGTGGTTTCTTCTGCGCGGGTGCCTGCGTCGCGGTGCTGCTTCCGGGTCTGCCGTGGAGCCGGCAGCGCCCTCTGAACCCCAGTGTGAGGTCGTGCATGGGCGGCTGTCATCCGAGGTGGCAGGGCTGCCCAGAGGGGCAGGGCGCAGGAGCAGAGGGCCACGTGGGCTGTGGCAGCTTGTCCCCCGGATGTGCCTGGTGCGGGCGGAAGTGGCTCTGCTGCCTCCTGTGCGCCCACGGAGCATCGATTTCCGGGCTCGGATTGGAGCCCCGGTTGTGCACCATCTTGGATCTGCCGCCTTCGAGCTGCCCAGAGATGCAGCAGCCGCAAGCAGCTGTGGCAAGGTGCGCACTGGGAGGGGGAGAGCGAGGGGCCGGACCGGTGTCATAAGCAGCCAGTAGCCTGTCTGCCTGTGTGCGTTCACAGATCGACTAGCAGAGTCCTCAGGAGCGCTGGGTGAGTGACAGGGCAGGTGGGGGGCGTGGGGTGCTGGAGGGCTGGTTCCTGGGGTCGGTGGTCCTTGGCACAGAGCTCTGGCTGCCATGGCCTCTGCGGAATGGGCGGTCTGCAGTGTGGTCAGACTCTAGTCTATCCTGTTACTTTCAGTACCAGGGGCTGAACCAGGATCTGCGCGCTGAGCTACATTGCCAGTCAGCTAAATACTAGACACAGGCTCTCCCTATGTGGTGAGGTTCACTGGGTGGGGTGTGAACTTCACCCTCCTGCCTCAGCCTCCCAGGGAGCTGGGACCGTGGGTGGGCCCGACTGGGGTCTTTGGGCTCAGGTGCAGACTGAAAGGGAAGGTGGTGCAATTCTGTGTATTCATAGACCCCTTCTCGTTTCCTTTCAAACGCAGCAGTGACGTTCAGCAAACAAAACCCCTTGGTTATGCATGGGAGGCTCTAGTTAGGCAGGGTACCCGGTGGCCTTGCTCAGGGGACGGGAGTGGCCGCCCGTCACAGGTTCCAGGTGCCTTTGCTCCCCATCACGTGGACAGGGAGTCAACCCCAGGGCCCTGAGGGCGGAGCCGCCTCTGCTGCTGCAGCCTTTGATTCTGTTTACCGCTGGCTCTTTCCTGCTCGTGCTGTAATCCGGGTTCAGGATTTTAGGGGTGGCCCTGAGCACCCCACTGTCTGCACAGTCTGCTCCCTTGGCGATACTGAGCGACTGTAATGAGATTGGTGGCCCCAGAGCCCGGCCACTTCCGGGGAGCTCCGTGGCCTCTCTCGTTCCATTAATCACTCAGCAGAAGGCTTGCTGGTCCCCAGAGAGCTGCGCCCGGCCTGCAGGCTTGGGCCATCCCGTCCTGGAATCTCAGTGTGACTGCACCCGTGTGCCTGTGACCTGCGTGGCTTTGGGCCACTGTCCCTGAGTGGAGAGGGTATTGGCAGAGATGCGGCAGAGAGGCCATGGAGGAGCATCCTTGGGGGCCATCCTCGTCCCAGCTGTCTGAGCTCTGGGACCCACACAGCAAGCACCACACGGGCTGCCCTGACCTGAGCGCCGGCCGTCCTTCCCCTCCGCACCCCTGCCCGGGTCCCCCTGCCCTCCTTGCTGGGTCCAGGCTCCAGCTGTCACTGTGGCCCCGGGACGTGCGCCTCTGAGGCAGTCAACGCGACACGAGCCACTGGGGGAGGCGCAGGGGTCTGTGCCACCTTGGGGACCGCTGGCCGCTCAGGGCCACACAGCCGACCAGCCCAGGGGACAGCTGCCCTCAGGCTTGGCCTGTGCCCCGGGGCTCCTGGATCCACGGGAAGCGGACGCTGGTCTTTTTATGCAAACCCCTCAACCCTTCAGTGGGTGACTGAGAGAAGCGTTTGGAGTGTTGCCTGCCCCAGACAGCAGCACGCAGGGGTGGGGTGGCCTTTGGGCCCCAGTGCACCACGTCCCCCAGCAGAAAGGAGGCTTCTGGGAGCGGTGTACCCAGGACACCTCGGGTACCCGCCACGGCCTGTCCCTTCTGGGTGCTGAAGTGCACGTGGAGGGTAGAGGGGCACTGTCACGGAGCAGCCAGGCGACCTCGGCCCGGGTGACACTGCTCCAGTAAGATGTGCACGCATCGATTTCCCTTGGGGGACCCAGTGCCGGTGGCTGGGGTGTCCCCACTCACTGGGAACCCTCCAGGCCCGGGCCAAGGCTGACACTGCTGGGCCCTGAGGCGGCCGGGAGGGTGGCGAGGAGCAGCCGGCCAGGGGCAGAGCAGGCCCCGGGGTCCCGTCCGGCCGAGTAACTCCTGATGCTTTTAATGCGAAGAGGTTTTTTCACACCAAGAAACTATTCACTACTAAAGGTAAATCTCCCTGACATAATAACAAAAGTTGACATAAAAATAACCATGGCAATCCACACAAGGGTCAGAATACCCCGATGGACACACACAGGGGATGCCAGCCAGGAAGCCACGGTCACTCTGTCACCCTGGCTCCCCACAAGGATGCATTTCGGGATGACTTAAGTTTCTTCCAGAAATGCGGGTACATGCGTGTGTTGTCTTTATTTATGTGATAGGAAAATTGTTAGAGATGTACGATCCTCTTTGTAGATAATTAAAGAACGTCAGACATCTCCAGGAAAGCCACGATAATAATTTCCTCAATTATTTTGCAAATAATGTGGAAGAAAGGTCCCATTTGTGAATAAGAAAAACAAATTATCTAGGAATAGCTTAGTAAAAATGCACGACATTGAAGAAACCAACCAAGAAAACGGAAATCTCCGTAACACAAGAGAAAGCGAAAGAAAACACTTATAAAGTATTGGAAAGGCTCAATATCACACAGTGCAATTTCCTGGAATCCTAATTTTACATTTCCCATCGAAGGAGTGGTGTTTTCTTTAGGAGTAACTCGACGGAAGGATTCTAACATCTGCCTAGAAGTCTAAACAAGCACACGGATGCCAGGATTTAAAAGAAGCAAAATGCTGTGCTCCTGCACTGAGATCTGAAGACGCGTGCACAAAATGAACTGCTGTGCAGACCGAGGAGTGGGGTCGGTGGCCTAGAACAGAAGGACCAGTCCGTGCATGCCTGAGTTGTGTCTGTGTAAGACACAGAATTGGTTCTGTATATTTAAAACACTGTCATCAAAATCAGAAAGTCAGTTCCAGGCGTGTGGTGACCTTGTTGGATCACGCAGCAGTGCAGAAGGCGAGTGTGACAGCTGATTGTAGTCAGCACTAATACTCGAATTAAGAGGGATTGGCAGCCTCCCAGCAGGGGGTGGAAGGGCGGGTAATGGCACGGACACAATCAAAGCCATTCTGCACACTGACCCCCGCTCCCGCCTGGGAAACACACGGGGGTGGGGGCGCCGTGTACGTTACATGCATGTTCTCCTGTGCCAGCACAAAGCACAGTACAATCAATATGCATGCGGGCATGTGCGCGCGCACACACACACACACACACACACACAGAAGGAAAGTTTAAAAGGAGGCAGCACAGCGTTCCTAGCTCTTCCTCCTAATTCGTTAGCCTGCGGGGAAGCCGGGAGGGCCACAAAGATCCACGTGGACATGTTTCCAGGACCTGGGACACGTAGATAGCGTCTTCTATGTTTGGTTTTTGTTGTTTTTCAGGCAGGGTCTCGCTATGCAGTTCAGGCTGGCCTTGAGCTCACTGTGTACCCCAGGCTGGCCTCAAAATCACAGCAGCCCTCCTGCATCAGCCTCCCAAGTGCTGGGACCACAGGTGTGCACCATCCTGCCTGGCTCTCAAGATACGATACAAGTGAAACCCGAGGGTTTACTGCACACGAGCGCCGGCGCTGTGTTCACACCTGCAGTGCGCGTCAGTGGCTTTGTTGTCACAGAAGAAACATTTGGTGGCTGCCAGGCACTGTCTTCCCTGCTGCTGGTGGGAACCTTCTTGGTGATACTAATTTTATTCTTTCTGCTTTTCTGTAGTTTCCATGCTCTGTAAATGGAAATATTATAAATTACAGTCGGGGAAAAAATCCCCAAGCTCTCTCCCCTTTCAGTTTGACGATGATGATTATCCTCAGTTTCTACTTTAACCTCGTTTCCAGAAAGGACTCTCTTCAGGAATCCGTGTCCCGGCAGCGTTGGTCCCGCGGGTCCCCCAGGGAGAGATGTCTTTCTTCCCTGCAGGGCTTGGGGCGCTAGTGTGTATGTGTGTGTGTGTGTGTGTGTGTGTGTTGGCACCGCCATCGTTAACCCCGGTCCTTCCCGGGGGTGCTGGGGCCCCACTGGTTTCTCTCTGTATTCAGCACAGTGGCTGGTGCCAGCCGAGGCTCCCTGGAAAGTGTCTTTTGGAAGAATGAAGGAAGGAATGAATGTTTGTGTCACCCTCAGGGCTGACAGCACCTGTCTGTCTGTCCCTTCCGGTCTCGCCTCTCCGGGCTGCAGCCCTGCCCACATTCGTCCTGTTTTCCGGGGAGCAGTGGGGTCCAGAGAGCAGGGAGTTTGTTCCACTGCCTGGGTGGAGAGAGGTGGAGCTGACCCCCGGCGGCCCCAGGCCTGGGGCTGGGGACCACTGAGCCCTCAGGCCCCCAGCAAGTGGACCCAGCAGAAGGAAGGCACCAGTTGAGGACATGGCACTTGGGGGGCTGGTGTTTGGGGAACATCCTTTCCTCTGCGCTGGCCCGGCCACCTTGGAACCTGGAGGTTACTTTTGGTCCCCTCATAGAGCGAGCCCACTTCCTGCTGGGGAGGTCGGGTGCAGCCCCGAGGGCCGGTCCACTCACCCCACGCCTGGGCACGGGCACATTCTCAGCCGGAAGCTGGTCCCGCATCCGTGTCTTCTTTTGGGGGGCGCAGCCTCGTGGGGTTCCATGGCTGCTTGGGTCCTCTGTCCCTTCCTGCAGCATGTGAAAGGGGACACGTCCAGCGACTTCCTGAAACATGGGCCTGTGTGTAGGCTGACTTCGCGGGCGCAGTTAGCATGTTTGCTTTTGAAGCTGAATTCTTTCGTTCACAGCCAAGTTTTTGGTGTCTGTGCTTAGACCCTGCCAAGCTGTGCCTCAGTGGAGGGAGATGTACGTGGTGATCAGATCTCCAGAAGCCATGACCGTGCTTCTTGGAAGTGCGAGGCGAAGCGGCCTGGAGACCGTGGAGGGCCACGCGCCCTGAGGATGGCCGCCTGGGTCAGAGGGGACAGAGTCCAGATGGAGATGTTTCTTCTGTATGCTAAAGCGGTCAGAGTCTGAGCCGGCGGCTGCCCTCAGGCCGTGGAGAGGCTCCCCGCCTCCTCCCCGCCTGGATCAGAGTGAACCGCTTTCCTTCCGCCCCAGTTTCCACAAAGCGGGCGGTTCCCGGGCCTGTGCTGTGTTCTGCAGGCGTCTCTTCCGCCTTCCGTGTGCTCCTGCAGGGGGGCCAGCTGCCCCACAACAGCTGTGGGAGGAGCACTGCTTTGTCCCTGCGTGGGTGCAGAATGGCTGTAAAGCAGTTTCCTTGGGTGGAGCCGGGTGGTGGCCCACGCCTGTCATCCCTGCTACTCTGGAGGCTGAGGCAGGGGGATTGCAGTTCAAGCCCAGCTCGGGCAACAAAATGAAAAATAAAGAAGGGCTGGGGCGTAGCTCCGTGGGAAGGCCCGGGCTCGACTCTAGTCCCGCGGAAGTAGAGAAGCGCGTCCATAGGATCACGTACTCCTTATTTTGTGGGTTTAGGACAAAAATGTCATCGTGCTGGGTCTTCTCAGTGGCCCCAGGTTCACAGTAGGAGGTTTGATGAGGATGTGGAAGGGAGGGAGAGGGGTGCGGGCTGGGCAGGGTCCCTGGGGGTGCCTAGGACGGGCTCCCGGGCACATGACGGGGCTCTGTCCTTCACCTGTCTCACTGTGGGCACAGACAGCTCTGGACAATGTCCGAAGAAGGACGTGGTGCTCCGGAGGCTGCGGGGGACCCAGAGCAGGTTCAGGACGAGGGCTCTGAGACACAAGGGTCTCGGCCCCCATCCTTGGGGTGCCCACTGTGGCTCAGGGGCCAGGGGTGAGCTGCCCAGTGTCCCTAGCAACACAGAGTCCCTGATGAGGGTCCAGGAGGAAGCTGCCACCCCGCAGAATGACCTGGCCCGGCCACCCAGGAACCTGGAGTTTACTTCTGGACACACAGAGCGAGCCCACTTCCTGCTGCGCTGTGTGCAGGTTTTGTGCAGAAAGCACGTGAGCATTGCCTTAAATAAGAGAAGCCCCATGTTTCACCCAGGCAGGGATGCCCACCTCTGTCATCTCCATGAGGCTGCATCACTGCGCTAAGGGGAGGAGTGATTTATGTAACTCTTAGGCCTTTTCTTTAAAATCACCGAACACACCCCCTGGAGCTTTGGGATCTGCTGGCTGCAGTGTAGACCTGATGGTGGGAACTGAAGCAGCCACTTTAGATCCAGAGATAGAACCCACATACTGTGCATTTTCGGGCTGCCAGACCGGCCAGGACTGCCTTACATGAGAGAGAAAGAAGCCAAGGTGTGTCTCCTACAAACTGTTCTATGTTCGGGTCACTTTTTAAATGTTTTTAAACTGGCAAACGTTGTCCGTATTTACTGGATACAGCACAGTGCTCTGACGGATGCCGGAGTCCCTCACTTTGGTCCCTAAGATGCTCAAAGCTGAGGCTCTTCTGAATGGCCGCAGCCTGCTGGGGGCTGCTGCAGAGACACGGGATGCTTCGGACAGGTGGGCGTGGCCAGGCTGCAGCAGAATTGCCTGGGAAGGAAGCGTGGGTCCTGACAGACGGACGTCGGGTTCGGCTCTGGGACTCGGGGGTGTAAGCTGCGTTTCGCAGCACAAACTTTGGCTCAGCGACGCATCTCTGTCCACTTTGCACCCCAAAATGTGCCTGGGGCCCCCAGAGCCTCTGCTGGCTTCCCCTTCCAGGAGTGACCAGGCGGTCCCAGCCCCAGGTGGGATGGCTCTCGGGGACGTCCCCAGCGAGGGCTATGGCTGCAGTCCCCGGGAGTCACCTTCCCCACTTCCGCCGCAGGGCCCCATTTTTGGATCGGTGGTGCTAAGAGGCGCTGGATTAAGGGTCCCGCCGCCCTTCCTGTTATTTTTCCAGGCTGGTCAGGAGTTCTTGCGGTGGCCTGGGGGCAGCTGTGACAGGCCTTTCCTCGACATAGTCATCTGTGTCACCTCGCTCTCTGCCAAGGGCTGCAGACTCCTGCACCCACGGAGGCAGGCAGGTCGCTGGGATCCCACTGGGCGCCAGGTGGAGCGGGTTGCCATGGAGATGCCAGGAGGCAGCTGCCGGGTCCTCTGCCGAGGTTGCCCAGGGTGCAGAGCTTCTCCCTCCCGGGGAGGGGTGGGCCGGGCGACGCCTGGGAGAGACCTCCCGCTATTACAGATGAGAAGCGACTCATTCCCACCCGAAGGCTTCAGGCCGCTGAGAGCCGGGACGGAAGTCCTGGGAGCTGCGTTATGAATCTAACTCAGGAGTGGGGTTCCGCTCGGGAACCCATCCCTGGTGCTTTGAAAACAAACAACACACACAGAGACACGGGCACAGACACAGACGCAGACACACAGGCAGACACAAGGACACACACAGCACACACGCACGTACACGTGCACACACCACCTTTCCAGGCCTGTCTGCAGAGAGCGGACCAAGGCAGCAGGCCTCACCCACCCTGGACCCGAGGCCACCTGTGTCCCCGGCGGGCGGCTCCCCTCGGGGCTCTGACCCCCTGGCCAGGAAGTTAAGGTGCCCGCTGTCTCAGAGGACAGCGCAGAGGTCAGAGCTGCGAGGCCGTCCTGGGACCACTGCAGCCCTGTGGCTGAGACTCGGCCCTCAAAGGCCGTGCGGAGCTGGCTGGGGCTGCCCAGGCAGGGCTCCCTGCTTCCTCTGCTGATTTCTCTTCCTCCTTGAAACAGCAGCTCAGTTTGAACAGAGCACAGGGCCCCTGGAATATACACTGTGTCCCTGCCTTTCCCCACAGCTAGTGGTAGTCTTGGATTTGCAAGCGGATGTGTCTGTGGAACTTACCAGAAATTTTCTTAAAAAGAAGTGTTTTTCTTTGGTATTTTATCCTCCTGCGGGGTGGATTTGGGGGATGATGTCTGAAGCTGTTGCAGCCACTCAGTGCTGGAGGAAATTTCTGTGAGAGGGGTTAGCTTATTTTCTCAAGGCGCCTTCCATTTTGCTCACGCACCCTTTGTCGCTGTCCTTTACTGCACAAGGCCAGAGCCCAGCTGCACGGATGATGGAAACATCTGGACAGACGGAGTTGGTAGAGAACCCCACAAGGACGCCTCCCTCCCAGAGTGGAGGACAAAGTAACAGGCAAAGCTTAAGATCCCCGGGTAAGAATTCTAGCAACTAGGGCTGGGGATTTAGCTCAGTGGCATAAATGCCTGCCTGGCAAGCGCAAGGTCGTGAGTTCAATCCCCAGTACCGCAAAAAAGAATTCTAGCAACTGCCTGCATGCTGTGTCCTACCCAGATAAGAAAACACGACTGCTTCTGGGTCAGAGTTCACGCCGTTCCCTCCGTTTGCTTAGTATGAAAACCTGCAGTCTTAAAATCCTCAGTGCAGTAGCAGCTTTCAAATGCACATCCCTGGCTCTCCGGGCTCGCAAGGTCCTTGTGCCCAGCGCAGGGGCAGGGCCACTTCAGTGGGCTGGGTGGGGGTGAGTTCGAGGAGCCCCTAGGGACCCTGAACAGCTGGACGTCAATACCATGGCAGGTACCCTGCCCAGGGGTCCACGCCAGCTGGGAGCCCCCTGGTGGGAGGTGACACAGTCTGCCTGGAAGTCAGGAGAACTTCCTGAACGTCAGAGAAGGCGATTTCTAGGGATCATTATTTCGAGGAGATGAGGACAAGAGAACAGGTTTTTTCTGGTTTGTGTTTTTTACTGATTTCTTGTTCCCTTATATTGTTAAAAATCATGTATCATAGAACGCTTTTTAACCCATCATTTTTCTCCTGTTTCTTCGTTGTGTGAACTCACATTTAGGTTTGTGTGTGAGACTCGTTCTTTGGTGCTTGGGGGCCCTTGGGGGTCATTGATGATGCTGTAGTTGGTGACAGGGTGGGACATTGGCAGGCGGTGGGCTTGTGACCGTAAGGGGAGGGTGGAGCTGAGCTGCTCTGGAGGGGAAACTGAGTCACAGAAAGGGAAGTGGAGATTCATAGGCTGAGCTGAGCTCCGGGCATGCCGTGTTTCCCCCACCGGGAGTTCTGGAACAGTGGGGTGACTGACCGTTTCTGAACTGCAGGTGATAGATACCACGGGAGACAGGACTCGTGTGGGTGTGGACCGTACTCGAATGGGTGTTCTCGGTAATGATGGGGTGAGCGGCTTCCACCTGAGACGGGGACAGGCTGTCCCCTCCTGGTGCCATCTGGCTCACCCCCTCGCGTGTCCACGGAGCTCTGGACGCCTCGCCCAGGCAGGGGTCCCCTCTCATTGGAATACAGTCACCTGGGTGATGGTACCAAGCCTCATAAGGCCACCACCCCCGGGGGACAGCGCACAGCTCAGAGCCCCACCACTGCCCTGTATTGCCCAGAGCAACTTGGCCAGGAGTTTTCCGTGCTGCTGCTTTATGGCCCTTTGCAAAAAGCCACAGACGCCTGGTCAGACCTGTCCCTCACACAGCTGCTGAGATGCCACCAGTCCAGGCCGCAAGTCTGTTCTCCCATTCAAGGGTGCAGATCTCAATTGCAGGCAGCTGAGGAAGAAACGGGTGTCCTAATAAAGGCGACGTCTTTGTTTCCGTCTCGGGAGGAAGGACATTTATCTGCAGCCTATTATCTAAAATACGTAGCTGGGACCCGAAAGGCTGTCCTTGCCGCTTCCCCTGTTAAGAAGCAAGAACTTGCATAAATGATGAAGGAGCTCGGTTTTTGCTTCTCAAGTATCCAATTTAAATCTGTTTATCACCAAGGGTGCTGCTGCTTGAAAAAATGGATTAAGTAGTTTTTGCAAAACAGCTAACAGAAGCCAAGCAGCCAGGAAGGGCTGGGCCTGTGGTGGTCACACGGGACGAGGGCTCCATACTCCGGTTCCCGACTGTTCTGCGCTCTGCTTGCCACCCCCAGTCTGCTTTATTCCGCCACATCTCCCTGCTTTTTTACATTCCAGCCAGGGTCTGGAAATGAGCTATGGAAATTCTAGAAATAAGCACATGAGGTGTTTTCAGTTGTTTGTAAGCCTTCTGTGCAGTGGGATGAGGTCCTGTGCTGCCCGGCTCCATCGTGCCTGGCTCGCCACCGCCCAGTGAGTCCCCACTGTATATGCTACCCTCCCATTAGCAGCTGCTGTGGTTGTCAGGTTCCCTCTGGTGGACCTGCTTCCTTTACATCCCTGGGGCGGCCATGGTGATGTACAGACAGCCTCTGGTGGAGGATGGAAAGGATGGTGGACACTGATGCCTGGACAAGACATAGTGTGTGGGGGCACTGTGCCATTCCCTGGGGGGCCAGAAGTGTCCCAGGGGTGGGCTCTGCTCTAGCAGAGCCTGTCCCTTGAGAGGGAGCTGGCAGATGTATACACTAGGAGGCTGGGGCCGGCAGGGGACAGCTGGAAGGTGACAGTGGGGACGGCACTGCTGGGAGGACCTCAGAGTGGGTCCTGACGACCCCCAGCCAGCAGCCTCTGCAGGTGCCTGGAGCTGTTCTATCATATGGCCCTGCAGCTCAGCGCCCCCGGGCTCCTTTGGGGGGCGCATCAGTGGCTGATCCTGCTTTCCCACCACAGCTGGAGGACTCCCCGCCCTCCTTGAGTCAGGGTTCCCCAGGGGCTGAGATCCAGCGGCCCAGATACAGATGCAGGCGGGCAGGCACCGGCGGGTAAGTGCCCTACAGACAGATAAGAGGGCCTTACAGTTGGGTGACGGGAGGGGTGCCCACTGATGGAGGAGGAATGTGCTATGGAGAGATGGTGGAAAGGGCTCATTGTTAGTGAGTGAGGACAGGTGTGTTGCCGACCACGGGTAGGGGCTTCGATGTGACTGCAGGACAGACATGAAGAACATTGTGGGTGGACTGTGGGTAGCTATTGGATGTAGATGGATGATAGCATCAAGCACATGTCATCTTGTGTCCTGCTCTATTTACCCTGCTCTGCTCCTTCCTTGCTTGGTCTCCGTGTGCGTGGACAGAGGCAGGAGGACGTCGATACCACGGAGACCCCGCCCAGTGAGCAGGTGGTGTGCCCTCTGCTCCATGCAGTGGGGCGAGAGCCTGGCTTTTGAGCATCAGGGTGGTCACCCGGAGAGCCACCGAGCAAGGTCACGCCTGCTGTACCGGACCCCTGTGCCACTGTTCTCATGGCCCTGGTGCCTCGGGGGCTGGAGGGAGGGGAAGGGTTCCTGATAGAAGATGACAATCAGGGTACATTGCAGCACTCTGCACTGTGTGACAGCTGGCAGTGACACCGTTCCTCTTTGGGTCACGTAACCTCCCATGAACTGAGACTGAGGTTTGTCCAGAGCGCACTCCCAGGAAGGTCCCGAAGGAAGGCAGGGAGTCGGTGGCTCCAGCTCCAGTGCTTTTATCTAGTGCTTCCTCAGTGCCCTGCGTGGTCACCTGCCTCAGTTTATCCAAATTCTCAAACTCTTCTTAGTTCTTTGGCGCAGGGGCTGCTGTTATCCCATTTTGTGAGGAGGGGGGAAACTGAGGCACAGAGCAATGAGGCAGTCTGCCCAGCCGACACGCACAGCAGCCTGGCCTGTCCCTGGAAGCTGAGCTGGGAGGACCCAAGGGCAGTCTAGCGTCGACCATTGGTCCTTCCCTTCCCAGGCTTTGTCACACCTGTGCTGGCCGTGCCCCGGCTGTGACCACTGTGGCTGTGAGCTGTGATCCTTTTCCACTGCATCCCCACCCTGCTTTGCCAGGAGCTGTGTCTCCCTGTGTGTCCCTGACAGCCCCGTGTGCCGGTCACACCTGCTGCAGCACTGCTTGCTGGTCATTCCTGCGGTCCCTTGCCCCTGTCCCCTCTGGTGGCCGCTGTGGTGCAGGGAGCCCATGTGTTCTGACACAGGAGGACTTGCTGCAGGTGACACGGGCCCAGTGGCATCTGTGAAGACCATCTAGGGCAGTGAGTTGGAACGCAGACAGCTACACAGTGGCTGCTTGTGGGCCAGGACCCAGGCTGGCCTTTGAGGGCTGCAGGCTGTGGGCAGGTGCTGAGGAGGAGGAGGAGGAGGAGAAGGGGGAGGAAGAGGTGGAGGGAGAGGAGGAAGAGGAGGAGGGAGAGGAGGAAGAAGAAAAGAAAGGAAGAGGAGCGGAGCCCAGGGCCTAGGGGGGCAGAGAGGAAAGACAGGCAGTGTGTCCCGGGGACCCAGGAAGGTGCTCAGGTCACCACACTGGGACATCACCCCCGCAACGTGGCCATGGCCTGTCCTTGGTCCACCCGCGTGCCCTCAGGAGGCCTCCCTGTGCCCAGTGGGCATTACAGTTGATCATGGGTGCCTTCTGCGTCCCAGTCCCTGTGCTGTGACTGAGAGTGTGAACTGGTCCCCAGCAGAGCTTCCTGCCTGTGCCCAGACCTGGGTGTTGCAGTCTGGGTTTCCTCTTCACAGCTGGGAAGCTGGAGTCGGACGCAGGGTCCCGGGCAGCCGAGGCCGGCAGTGCGGGTCTGGGAAGAGGGCACCGTCTTCCTCACGCAGGTGTTGACTACATCCCAGCAAGCCTGTGCCGCCCGCGCTCCCTGCAGTAATGCTGGGTCCATGCTGAGTGGTTACTTCTGTTTTTGTCCTTTTGAGGCAGGGTCTCACTGTGCAGTTCAGGCTGGCCAAGCTCACTTTGTAGCCAGGCTGGTCTTGAACTTGCAACGATCCTGCCTCAGCCTCCCCGGTGCTGGGATGACAGGTGTGTGCCACCACGCCAGGCTGAGTGGTTCCTTCTGACCACTGTAGCAGTCGTGGACATTGAGGCTGTTCTGAGCTTGCTGAGTCTAGGTGACTCTGCTCCGAACGTGCCAGGGGGCCTCTGCCCTGAGCCACACCCAGCTCTTTATTTTTTGAGATAGGATCTTGCTAAGTCAACCAAGTTACCCAGGATGGGCCTGAACTTGGTACCCTCCTGCCTCAGCCTCCCGGAGTGTTGGGATGACAGGCCTGTGCTACCTTGCAGGAGTACCTCCCGGGTGGGAGCAGTCTGCGCTGCCTGGCTCCAGGCCTTCGCAGTGGCTGAACCCTGCCCGGAACCTTCCGTGGCACCCGGGCCTCTCCTCTTTCTGGGAGCTGGCCTCAGCCTGCCCTGAGGGGTCCTGGGGTGACTGGGAGCTGCGCCTTGCCTTCCGCTCCTGCTCATCTCACAGCGTCCTCCGGGTTCCCCGAGGGTGCCCGGCGCATCTGTCACCCTGCCCGCCAGCCTGTCCCCTTGCCCCTGTGGGGACCCAGTGTGCCGTGCAGTGAGGAGTTCACCCCACTGCCTGGACC
This sequence comes from Dolichotis patagonum, assembly GCA_004027295.1. Lineage (NCBI taxonomy): Eukaryota > Metazoa > Chordata > Mammalia > Rodentia > Caviidae > Dolichotis > Dolichotis patagonum. The sequence continues at coordinate 43,469 of PVJX010012604.1, forward strand.
ATGGAAAGGGCCGACTCGGCCTTCTCATCCCGTGGCTTCGGGAGGGTGAGGACGGCGCCCCAGGCACCGGCTCGCTCTGCTCAAGGACCTCGCGTCTGGAGTCCCGCGGGTGCCCCGGGCCGGAGCATAGACAAGTAGCAGGTGTGGGCCTCGAGGGCGGCCAGGTCCGTGCTGGCTTCCCTGCCCCTCCGGGATGGATGGGTCTGTCTGCCCCGATTCCTTCGCCTGGGGGGTCAACAGTAAACCCACCGGGCTCCTGGGGGCTAAGCAGGATGAGGGTGGAGAGAGGGGGCCGAGGGCACGGCTTCTGCCCTCGGACCTGCGGGGGGCTCGCCCCAGCCTTGCGGCCTTCGAGGCGGCCGTCCAGTCCCCTTGCCGCTGCCTGGGGCTGCAGTCTCCTTGCTGCTCCCCGAAACAGCTGGATCCGCTCTCACTCTCGGGGGAGCCGAGTGCAGCAGACACCCCAACAGGAGGGTGAGCCCTGCAGGAAGGCAGGATCTCTGCCTCTGTGCCTCGGGGCAACTTCCGCCAGGTGGTGCGCAGGTGACAATGAAAGTGCTCCGACTCCTTCAGATGTGGCCTGGCCTCCTCCTCTACCACCCACCAGGCTCCTTCCACATCAAAAGGCCCGAGTCCCAGACTGTAGGGTTCCAGTTCACTAAATGACTGATTAAAAGCCACAGCTCCGTTTTCTTCCCAGCTTTGCGCTTCCTTGCGTTGCGCATCTCGGATGAGGCCCACTGAGTTGTCAGGGTGTTTACTAAGAGTGTAAATTATGTGTGTGAAATGACTAAAAATCCTGTCGCAGTCAGACTTCGCAGCAGTGCACACTTTTTAAAATGAGCACGTCGGTGGTTTGTCAGGCAGAACTCGCACCCGGTTCTCTGAGGGGACAAAAGCAAGTTGGATGTGGCTCCGTGGTCCCCTTCGTGATCACAAAAGCACACTTCAGGCGCTCAGTGCTTGCTGGTGGAAATGAAGCCCGCCCTCTGCCTTCCTGGGCGTTGGACCACTGTGGCTCCACAGCTGAGCGGGGCTCCGTAAGCTTTACGTGCCTCGGTTTCCCTGCCTGTACCGCAAGGATGATGGTGCTGATGGGGTGGATCTGTGCAGTGGGTGAGTTAGCAGCCTGAGTGCCTGGCGGTTCTGCTGTGCTCTGACGTGTCCATGTCCCATGTCGGTGAATGCCACAGATTTTCCCGAATCCCGGCCGTCAGGATTCAGTGTGGAGCCCATAGTAGCGTCCAGTTGTCACGGATTGTCACACAGCACTGGCTGTGTCTGGGGCCCAGGGCCAGGAATGGGGAGGTGATCTTTCCTTCTTGTTCCTGAGCTCTCTTGATGTTGAGGGGCTTAGTGACCTCAGCATAGTGACCTCGGCATATGTGGACACAGAAGATTCTCCTGCGACCTTCGGGGGGCTCACGACTTGGCCAGCCCGAGTGTGGCCAGACAAATGCCCGGCCAGCGAGACAGGGCCCGAGGGGCAGTGCCATGTGTCACGGTGCTAACTCTGACGTCCGGGGCTTACAGGGGAGCCCCACGTGGTGAGCTCAGGTCGAGGTTTGTACAGGTGACCTCTCTTTCCGTCGTCACTGGATACCACGGAGCGAGGCGTCCTCTCTGACTGGAGACGCCATGGAGCCGCATGCTCAGCAGCCCCTGAGGCACAGTACCAGCCCACTGTCCTGTGTCCCCTCTGGGCCCGCAGCTGGGGGCCATGCTGTGCCAGACTGCAGCGCCTGGTTAGCAGCTGACCACATGCTGCCCTGCTGCCCCGGGGCCCAAGGAGCTCAGGAGGTAGCTTTGTCCTCGGCGCCCGGGTGCTGCGCCTGTCTCAGGGCTTCCTTTCCTCCAGTCCTCAGTGGCGTTTGTTACCTTCAGGCTTTTTGATCGCAGCCGTTTTAGCTGGAGTCCCTTGGCGTCTCACGGTGACGCTGATCTGCACTTCCCTGATGATCGGTGAGCTGAGTGTCCATCGCCAGAGGACGGATGAAGAAGCACAGTGGCTATACACACTGGAATGCCACTCAGTCCTGGAAGTAGCCACATCCTGTCACTCTGGCAACGTATACCATGAAGTGAAGCACACAGGCCGAGAAACAAGGCTACTGTGTGGTCGCACTCTGTTTTGGAGCCAAAATCGTTGCTTTCATAAAAGCATGGCATAGAAGTAGGGTCGCCAGAATCTAGATGGCATTGTGGGGCACTCAGGAGGCCAGGCTGGGTCTGCCCAGCACTCACAGGCGCCCTGGGCAGGATGCGTGGGCCCTGCATGCAGTGGCCTCGGGGGCCATGTGGCTGCCTGTCATTCACCGCTGTGAGAGGGAAAGACTCCCAGCTCAGTGGGCTCAACAGATGCGGGACCCCAGACCCTCCAGCTTCACCACTGACACGCAGGTCGCCTGGCCACTGGGAGGCAACCCCAGGCCGGGCAGAGTGAGTGGCCTCAAGGCTGGGTCGTAGTGTGATTCGGCCCCGAGCTGGGAGGCAGGGCCGGTTCCCTCCCCACCCGGGCCACGGCATGCTGAGTGTGAGGAGCCACCTGGAGGGTCTGTCACCTTCTCACAGTCGCACAGTCTCACACACACACACACACACACACACGTTCATTCACACTCACGTGTGCACACAAGCACAGGTGTTCACACGTGCACAACCAGCACACCCAAACCCCCACACATGTACAGACCCACACACACACGTCCACACATTCACACACATGCGTTCCTACACTCACACACATTCATATACTCACACATGCATGCACACTGACACACATACACACGCACACGTTAGTGTTCTTGCCACTCGAGATGTGACCCTGATTTCTCAGAACCGGGGTGTTGCCCAGATCCCCGAAGCCTTGCTCCTGCCCCGTGACAAGACTGTGACAGGCAGAAGCTGGGGTTTGGGGTGCCCCCTTGGGTTGTGGTCCTGGGTGTGGACGTGGCCTTGCTGTGCCAACCCCCCAGCCTCCGTCCTGTCCTGTGTGTTTGACCTTGGAGCATGAGTCCAGGGGGACAGAGGCCCCAGCTTTCCAGCTTGGCTTCCTGCCTTGCGCTCCTAACTCTCTGGAGAAGGAGGAATTAGCCCCAGGCTTTCCCCCCTGCTCTGTGAATGCCGAGGTCTCTAATTCCGTGTGTTACTGAAAACAGCGCGGTACAGACTTCAGGGCCGAAATGCCTGCACAGGAGCGAATCTCAGTCACAGTCCCCACCGGCACTTGGAATCATCAGCTCAGAGGACAGGGTCCAGTCACCCCACTGGGAGGTGGCCTGCGGTGAGGTGATGGGGCGCCTCATAGCTGAGGCCCTGCCGTTCTTGGGGCTCCTTCATGCCAAAGGCTGCTGTTCCTTAGATATTCCGAGAGAAGAGCTGGAAATCGGACGTTGCCCTTGATGGGTCTCTAGCAATAGAGGCTGAGTCCTGACAAGGCTTTAAAGATGAACGGTGCGGCCAGCTGCTAGGCTCTGAGAAGCGGTCACCTGTCACCTGCAAAGGTAGGAAGATGCACCTGGCTCCTGCGCCAGCCCAGGAGAGCACCCTCGAGTACCGCTGAGGCCCGGTGCGTCAGGGGCCTCTTCGGATTCAGCAGACACCTTTCCTCGGCCCCGCACATGTCTGGAGGGGCTCCAAGTGCTCTGTGTGGCTTTCCCGCTACCTGGCACATGAGGATATTGGGGTGCCAACAGTCACCTTCCCCCTGCCTCCCCAAGTGGGCAGAAAGCAGTTGATCTGCACAATAAATGGCCAAGGACTCCGACGCAGGCACGCTGGCTCCTAGGAACAGGGCTGGGTGAGGCAGGAGAGTTTAGCAGTGTGGAATCCCTGGAGGTCACTGCTTGCTGTCCAGACGCCTTCTGAGCCATTAGTGCTGCGGGGGTCTCCTGCCCTGGAGGCAGAAGGCTAATGCCCTGCTCAGGACCTGGCACTGCTGTGATGCTTCGGGGTGAACAGGTACAGAATCAGAGAGCCAGTGTGGGTCCCCTGCAGTGGTCCTGGGTGCCGAGAGGTGGTCACTAGAAGATAGCTTCCATCTGGACGTTTAGAAAGTCCATTTCCCCTTTGGTCAGCTGTGGTCACTGGTCAGCTCCTGTCCCCATGAGGCTAGGACATTAGGACCCGGGAAGTGTTTTGGGCCATCCCACATCTGTGGGTGCCCTCATTCAGGAATCTCGTCTGCAAATAGCAGCAAAGACAGCTCACGTGGGCGCAGACGTAGGAATGATTTATCGGCACATGTAACTGAGGCAGGAGAGCAGGCAGGTGTGGGGCGCAGAACGACCTAGCAGTTTGCCATGGGTGGGGAGTGCTCGCTCTACTTCTCTGCGGCTACCCCAGCTCTGTTCGTCTCCTCCTGTCCCTTCATCCTGAGGCTGGTTTCTCGTGATGCGGCAGTTTCTGTCCTGACCCCCAGCCTTAGCTGTAGGCTTGAGGGTTAGATCTAAAATGGTCCCCAAAGCCTCTGGAGCCACGAGGTGACAGGATGGTGGGGCCTGCTGTGAGGGGGTGGGGTCTAGGCGGGACAGGTGTGTCACTGTGGGCGTGGCCTGGCTCACCTGGCTCCTCAGCCCCTCCCTTCTTGGTTCCCCATTCCCCAAGCAGCCCCCCTCCGCCAGGTCCCTTTACTTTGCTTTCCTGCCTTAGCCCAGCTGACCGTGGACTGAACCGTGAGCCCAGCTAAGCCTCTTTGTTTAGGCTGTGGGAGTCAGGTACTGTGCTCAGTGGAGGAAGAAAGTGGCTAAGACATTAAGTGACCCTGTGAATCCAGTGTTGATGATGGTATTATTTTATCCAGGTTCTCAGGCACCATCTCGGTTGAATGAGCACTTATGCATGGCCAGGGCTGGTGTTTCCGTCAGTTTTTCATTGCTGTGATAAATCCCTGACGCCCACAGCTTAGCTTAAAAGAAAAGAGTTGCTTTGGCTTAGGTTCCAGAGCGTTCAGGGATTCAGTCCATGGTTGGCTGCTCCAAAGCAGGAGCATCATGGCAGAAGGCTACTTCCTTCACGGGGGCCAGGAAACAGAGACCATGGGAAGCCAGACAGAGAGAGAGGAGAGAGGACCAGGCAGGAGACAGGGTGTGCCCTCCCATGGTGCACCCTGGTAACTCATTTCCTCTTCCCAGGTTCCCCTCTGTTTATTCAGCTGTTAACTCGTCAGTGGGTTAATCCACACATGACGTTGGTCCCTGTGATCCAACCACTTTCTAAAAGCTCTGCCTGTGAACCCCTGAACACCAGGGAATGTTCTAGAACAGAACGTCATAGCTGTGCAGGACAGTCAGGTGCCTGATGCCTGGTGAAGTCACTGAGGTCTTGCACGTGAATCACAGCACTGTCACTGAGTTCAGTGGGGTGGAGGAGCCTGTCTATTGCTGTCTGGGGTGCAGCTGGGGCTGGTGGCAGTGGTTGCGGCATCACACAGAAGCCCAGGCTGACACTCTGTGTGTCTGCAGGGCAGGAGGCTGGCCCTGGAGGACAGCCTCACCACGGGAGGCCATCTGGTGTCCCTTACACCTGTGCCTTACCACATGCCCTGGACCCGGGTCCACTCCAAGCACGGTTCTCTTCTGCAGCATAAACTCCGAATGCGCGCACCTCGTACAGAGCAGAGCAGAGGTGACGGCAGCTCCTCCGCCCCGGGGTGGGTGGAGTGGTTTCTTCACTGATTCCGAGGCATTTGCTTCCTCCAGGGCTCCCCGGAGACCTCAGGGCCTGCCCTGCATGATGTGGACCCGGATGCTGGCATCACATGCATGCCCCAGCCCGGGGCAAGGTGTGTCCCACTGTGGAGCCACTGTGCAGCATCCCACCGTGGAGCCACAGCTGAGGGGACAGGAGCTGGACAAGTGCCCAGAGCCGGGACTTAGATCTGCTGCACCCGCAGCGTGCCCATTGGGCTCTAGTGCATTGGGGGTGCTCTCGCTGGGCGGCAGTGGGAGACTGCGCAGTACCGCTCTGAAGTTCCAGAAAACTCCTCCAGTATAACATGACGAGCAGAATTTCCCGGGGCATGGAAATCCTGCCAGTTCTATCCTGGACCCCTGTAGAGACAAACTCCGGTTGGAAGGATTTTTTAAACAAGTGCAAAAGTTGCCACATGAATGCGTTCAGCGTCTGTTACTGGTGGAGCTGGCACTGCCTGGGACACGTGTTCCTCCTGCACTGCTGCCCGGTGAGGCCACGGTGCATCAGGGACGCCCACGGCCAGGCCCTGGGGCCGTCGGGGACACAGCAGCAGATGAAGCACTGCAGCTTCTCAGGAGGACGATTATTCCAGGGCTGGGAGCAGACACCAAGTCATTTTTTTTTTTTTTTTTTTTTTGGTACCGGGGATCGAACTCATGACCTCG